>CAEGAE010047692.1:0-33257 GCA_903067095.1 Girardinus metallicus
CGTTCGTCCGTCCCCTGGTCTGTTTCCTCCCCTCCTCCTGTTCATTCGTTCATTCGTCTCTAATCTATCCTCCGCCCCAATATGAAAAATTGGACTGATATTGATATCTGATAGTAACACCGGTGTCATGCCACATTTACCAATATTTTATTTTATCAAATTTTTTATGTGATTACTCGATTAATCGTAAGAATAATTGATAGATTACTCGATTTACTAAAATATTCGTTTACAACAGCCCTAATCCATTGTAATAATAGCTGTAGGCTTAGAGGTACTTTCCTGGATTTTATTTAGGGGCATCTACGTAAAGAAACTTGAAAACAAACTACACTTTTTCACTGTTTTCATTCCACTTTCCAATTACCTGGTGCATAAAATCTCCTTAGAAGTCATGATGTACATGTTACAAGACATAATGTGGAAAAACCTGCAGAGATACAAATGCTTTTGCATGCCACTGTAATTTGGTATTTTGGTTTCGGGAAACAAGAGCAGTGGAAAAGTTAGCAGTATAGTGTTTATGAGGCATTATTTGGAGAGGAAACTTACTATCAGCTGACATGTTTTTGATGGATTAAACACCTTTTTTCTTTACACTTTACCTTTCACATGTTTTATTAACAGGCGGTCAGTGAGGAAAATGAAGAAGAGGTTCCAATGAGTCGCAGTTTCTCAGTAGAAGACCTCCTAGATGAGGTGGAGAAGATCTGCTACGATGCGTCAGGGACATCAAAGGTAACTCATCCCCTCTCAATGCATATTTATTGTGTAACAGAGTTGTTGTCATATAAACTAAGACTAAATGCCAAATGGTAAGTGCGTGCTATGGGAATGCGTTTATTACACAGTTCGACAGAACTACCTGACCACCGTAGTTTGACCAGTGTAGTTTGCGCAGCAGAGATTCACAGAGAAATCAACCAGTGCATGGAACTGGACCAGATACTGGCCGTCAGAAACTCAAAAGTCCTTTGCCGAATCAGTGGGTAAACCGTAAGTTTAGTGCACTGATGACAGTACTCTAGAAATGTCCTGTCGTGGTGAGACAGGTCTGTAGGTTGTTCAAGCTGTAAGAGGGCGAGCGAGAGCAAGACTTTCAGTAGATAACAGGAAAGCTAAATGGAGTTCATGAAAGCTTTCAGCCTCTGGCTTTAGAAATATCGGCAGCCTTTTGGAAATCTCAGAGTTAAGATATGGATCCAAATTCTCCTAAATATACATGTTGAGTGAGCTGTTTTAGTAACGCTAGCCACATACCAACCCCTAGTGCAGGGTCCAAGACCACTTAAAATGTCTTTGCCCCATCACAAAACTCTGTTTCACAGCAACTGTCCTTCTCTCACACTGAGATATTGTTTTATCTTGTGATATTAATAATTGACCACTCCATAATTGACCTCTTCTTATATTGCTGTTCTTAAAGGGTAATGACTAGAAAATGGTTAAAACAGGTCAAAGTTCAAGATCTGCGTTTAAAAATCGGTCACAGAACTTTGATCCTGGTGCGTCTGTAGTCAACATCTCTGTTGATGGGTTTAATATGAATGTTGCCGTGTTAAATCCAGGTGGAGATGGTGGTGAGGCTGTGGAAGGACGGCTTTACCATTAACGACGGAGACTTCCGCAGCTACTCCGTGCCAGAAAATCAAGATTTCCTGGATGCCATCAAAAGAGGGTGAGTGCCTCCAGTGATCCGAAATATATTCAGAACGCTTACGGTTGTAGTGTAGTCATTGTTTCTAACTGCATACAATCATTTAATCCATTTACACCACCTTGAAGGGAATGTTCAGGAAATGAAGCAATGTTTATTATTGACCTGGTTCCTTTATCTGTCGATTTGTTTGCATTTCTGCACTTTAAAAAAAAAAAAATCCTTTTTTTTTTTTTTTTTTGTCAGTAAAATTAGCATTCAACTTGTTCTTTACCTTTGAGCTGTGCACAACACTGCACTAAGCCAAAGTTTGTCCCTACTTCAGTACACAAACAGGAGTCTTCAGACAGCAGATAAATCCCATTTCCCCTTTGCTGAACTTTGACCTGTCCCAGGGAGCTTCCAGCAGAGTGGGAGAGCAGAGCAGAGGAAGAGGAGCTGGAGATCAGTGTGGAGGATATGACTGAGGAAAACTATGTCCCCAAGAAGAAGGCTTTTCATCCGTTCAGTGGGAGAGGATACCGACTTGGCAGGTGAAAGCTTTTTGCAGTATTTCATTTTATTCTTTTATTTTAAATAGATTTTAGATCCTACATTGAGTTATTTGGAATATAAAGAGAGGATTACTGATACGCACAGCCGCAGCTCCAGGCGAGTTTAACAGGGGGGGGCATCGGCTTATTTTAGGGGGGGGGGGGCAAAATGAATCGTAGCAAAAAAAAAAAATAGATAATAATATTACTCAAGTAAAAGAAAAAGGTACAGTACTGTGAAACTACTCTAATAAGTACTTTTTTTTTAAAGTTACTCAAGTGAATGTAACAAGCACTACCCACTTTTGAATATAGACAACATCAGTAGCCTACAGGCTACTCGTTAACAAGCTTAAGGTGCTGTGTTGTTATTAGCTAGTCATCTTTTAGCTAACATTAGTTGCATCCAACAGCATTACTGAACTCAATCGGTTAGTTTGGGGGAAAAACTGTTCAAAGTTCTTTGCGTTTTGCTGGTTAGCTGCCATGACTCTAACACACACCTGCGCAGCTCTGCACAGCAGCAGCAGGTCTCCGTCGCTGCCGCGCAGGTGGGAGCGTCTTGGTGCTCATGTTGCGTTTAAAGGCGGCTCGGAAAAACAGGTCACGACGTGTTAACAATGGATTAAACAGTTTTAACTGCTGAAAAAATTGACAGAAGACACAGATATGGGAAGTGCAGAAGCCCCTACTGTATCAGAACGATATAGGAATAACAGAGTTGGCCACTTTAAGGTAAAAACAACAAACAGCTTCCAGTCCAGGGGGGGGGCACGGCTGACTCTGTGGGCTGGCAATGCCCCCAATGCCCTCCCATGCCGCCGGGCCTTGCTGTAACAGTATCATTAAAATGTACTGCCTCGGCTAAATAGTCATAGACTGTCTCAAGTTTCAACATGGTTTTATTACCACTTTTGCCATAATACTTTAGACCACTAGGTGTCCCACTAAGTCCATGTATTGAAATACCCAGAGGCAAATCCTAAAAGGCCCTCTGTCAGCCTTTAAGATTTAGTATCTCGCCTACAGGAGATCTTACGTAAATATCACATTGTTCAAATCATGCATACATTAAAAAAATAATAATATTTCACATTATAGCTATGTTTGGACACTACCAACTTTTGAGAAAATGAGCATGATCGTCTTTGCACCTGCTTTTCACACTTTAAACCAATGCTCCGTCTGCTTCTTGTTCCCCCTGTCCATTCCCAGCGTTGCACCCAGAGTTGTGGCCCGGTCACCATCTGTGCACGAGGACGGAGAATCTCCTCCTATTCCCATGGTAACACTAGACCACTCCCTTCCCGTCACCTCTCTGCAGATCTGGTTGGCCGACGGCAGGAGACTGGTACAGAGGTTTAACCTATCGCATAGGTGTGTCCCCCTCCCGAGCTGCACCACTTCACACACAGGAAAACCGATTTTCATGAAGAATATCTCCCGCTGCACTTCCTGTAAATCCCATAATCTCTCAACATCATAGTAAATATGTAGTAAAAGGGAGAGGGGGGTGACGGTGAAGATTTTAGGTTATTGTGGCTCAGGGAGGGGGGGTGGAGAAGGGGTTTATGCTTTTTGGGGATTACATAAAGCTTTGTTCTAGTCTGATAAAGTTTGAAGGCTAAAGAAATGGCGCACGAGGATTTCAGAGACATAATCTGAGTTGTAGCAGCGGCGTGGATCTATAAAATCCCCAGTGAGGAATTGCGTAACTCTGATGCAGCATTTATATAACAGGCTAAAGGATAAGAGAGGACTGAACCCCTCCAGTCTTAAGCTAGTCTCAGAGTGCAGCGAGTGTTTGGGCTGCCACAGGACTGCCGGGTCGTCATTAATAATAGATGATGTTACCAGCATGCTGCCTCAGATCTCACGTGTCAACACAGGGGGTGGAATGTTAGCCTGGGAATCTCGGGCTTCCATAAAGGAATCGGCGTGTTTAACACGGGATGTTTCACCCAGGGTGTGTGAGGAAAAATAAAGAAATTCATTCAGGGTTTTTTTTTTTTTTTTTTCTTTTCAGTATTATTATGGAATAAGAATATTTAAATGTCTGTCATTGACCAGTTAACTAAAACGTAGAGCCGTCCATCCATCCATTTGTCCACATATCACCTTCTATCCATTTCTCCATCCTCTTGTCTGTCCATCAAAACATTTATCCATCAGTCATTATCTTATCTGTCCATTTATACATCCGTTTGACATTTCTGTACCCATCTGTCCAACTTTCAGCCCCCTCCAGGACTTTGGTGTTTTTTGTGATTGCTGATTTTGTAGCATTTTTTTTTTTTTTTTTCAAAACGTTGTGATCAAAGTAATAATTTTTTCTTTAAGCTTTGTTTTTTCTAAAGCATGGTCTTACAAAAAAAAGTCGAAATTGCTGCACATAACCTTCCGCAAAAAGACAGGATTTGAACATTATTGATGTTTAAAGTGCAAATTATATTTTAAAGAACCTTCTTGAAATAGCATCCTTAACACAACTAAAATCATCTCGTGACGAGTCGGCAAAGTCCAAAAGAAGAATTCCATATTGGTCGTTCAAGTTAACATGACCTTTATGCACAATAGAAGCAAATCATACAGAACATCTCAAAATGTTTTTGCAAAATAAGTTATTGTTTACCGTCACACATTCTTTCATCTTGGCTTCTTTTCACCTTTGGCTTTCAAAAGACATCATGAAACAGGAAGTTGAATTATGCATTAGAACAGGAACTAATTGGATTGGTCAAAATTCAGCTGGCTTTCTGTGATTGGTCAGAAAAGAGGAGACTACAGAAAACGTTAAGGTGATTGGTCAGACATGTGCAAGTCGCCGCAAACTGATGACTAAATTTGCATTAATAGTTGCGATCGCAAAATTGCAACTTCTATAATTAAAGCCCGACAACCAGTTCACAGCGACTATAAAAACAGCCAAAAATGAACAAGAATCTCCCTGTGAACCTCGTTCACCCCTCAGTTCTAATCCGAGTTACGATTCTCCTTTAAGGATCGCCGATGTCCAGGATTTTGTTGCACGCTGCCAGAGGAGCTGTCCACCTTTCGTCCTGACGACATCACTTCCTTTCCGTGAGCTCAGCGACAAAGAATTGAGTCTCGAGGAGGCGGATTTGGCTCACGCCGTCATCATGCAGAGACCCCTGAACACAGAGGCTCTGTTTGGACACTCCTGACCGACACAGTCCCATGCCTCACACAGCATGCTACCTTCCCCCCTTCTCTTCATAGACACCTCATCTTCTTTTTTTTTCTTTTTTTTTTTATAGCAACCTTTAGGCACAATACGCCTTGAAGTATTTTAATCTTCACTGTGCACTTTGAACTGCACTTTGTTGTCAACAAGCTAGAGGTGATATTCTCACCAGATTAGTCAGAAAGTGCTATTGAGGGGCTTTTCTCTTGACAGCGTCTACTTTGTCTTGATGTTTTGGAGAGGAAAGTTTATGTTTCCAAGAGCAGACTTATGGAAACCCAGCATATCGCTGCACAGTGGTATCACATACAGCTCTGGACAAAAATTAAGAGACTACTGCACTGAACTTCATGGTTATTCTACCAACTATAGATTTCTGAACTCTTCCTGGGTTAAAACATTAGTATTGTTTCTAAATGAAGATGAACTTGTTTGAGGTCTGGAAGCACTGCACTTTCTCATTTTCTGCAAATAAATATTAAGAAAACAATGTTCGTTTTACTCAAACATATGCCTATTAAAAAGTAAAATCAGAGAAACTGATCATTTTAAGTGGTCTCTTAATGTTTTTTTCCCAGAGATATTTGCAGGTCTGGATAGAAATTCACATCCACTCATCATATCGCTAAATATAATTAATTTTGGTCCCATTTCTTTTTTTTTTAAACTCTGCCTTTTTGGGGAGGTGGGCTGTACAGCTTTGATAGTTTCTAAAAACAGGTTTCTGGGGCAAGGGTTTTGATTGGCTGGTGTTGTGCATCCCGGATGGCCTCCGAACGACCTCAGTCCTATTGGAAAAACGATAAACAAAGGCTTAAAATCAGGGTCCGTGCCAGCAAACCAATCAGAGTGAACGAGCTCTGCCAGTTCTGACAAGAAGAGTGGTCAAACATGCAGGCAGAATCGTCCAAAAAAATATTATGTGAAAATATTAGTGGATATATATGCACCTGATGGAGAATGCATGTATAATTTCACTATTGTGTAAAAATAAATTTGTGAGGGGTGTTCTTGTTTTTAAAAATGATTAAAGTTGTATTAGGTGTAGTCACTTTCGTCATTAAATGCTCCAAAAATATGAAATTCATTCATGTCATCCGCAATGAGCGGGTGATGAACGTCTGCTCAGAAATGTCTCCTCCTTCATACAACTACTATCAAAGTCTTCCCAATGTAAGAACACAACTCTTATGCACTGCAGTTTTAAAAAGGCTCTGACAGGTGGGACATTAGTTACATATTCATGGAGATGTGGTGTTTTGTTTGCGCAGTATTGACATTTTTGGCCTTGTTGTTTGGCTCTTTCAGGTGTTTACATAATGTTATAGATTTTTTTAAAATGTCAGTATTTTTCTTCTCCTTTCACTGAGGCTTGTGGGAATGTGAAATTTGCTGTTTTACTTGATCGAATGTTTGACGAGCATATCTCGAGAATTCACGTTTTGTTTCAGTACGCCCCGCACGGCTGAGCTGCTTGTATTTCTGCTTGATTTTTATGCTGGCTGAAGGCTTGAACTCAATTGTAATTTATCTCTTTTCATGGACAGTCTTCATTATTAAACTCTCACACAAGGCTGGGTCTGCTCAGATTTGTCGTGAGATTGTCAAGAATGCCAAGGTACAGAATGACTGCTCTACTGTATTTCTAGTTAGTGTGCCAAACTATCCATGCCTTATGTAAATGTGCTACACAGTGATGTCTAAGCAAGCCTGTACTATTAAAAAAAGGTACTTAAACTGTTCAGGAGGGATGTCTTTTGTCTGAATTTAAAAAAAATAATAATAACAGAGCAGTCTGAATCTGCCCATGAGACAGGATTTGGATCCGTTGTTACATTTTTAAATATTCAGTTCCGCATTAGGGAACGTTCACATATTGATGTCGTATCAGTCTATTAATTCCCAGCCAGTTCTTGAATTATTCATTCGCTTGTTTGTTTGTTTTCTTTTTAAACAGATTGTGTCAGATTTTTCTCCTAACATTCTCTGTTACACATCACCAAATTGAGGTAGAAGTGTCTTAATTGGTTCATTCTAATTTGCTTATCTTTCACGGAGGTGTCCTCCAATCAGTGGTTATTCTAGTATGAAGAGAGCCCCTCCCACCTCCATAGAGAACTGACAACCCTCTCTTTTTTTCACACTTTAAATCAGGTTTCATTAATCTTAAAATAACATTAAAAGAATGAGCGAGTTGAGGTGGTTGTAGTTGTTACAGATTCAAACAGAGCAGGTTAGAGACTGAAAAATAGGGAAATAACCCTTTAACTTGAGGCAGAATAAGGTCTCGGATCAGAACTTTATTCTTATTATTTATCAATTACTAGTGTTTTTTTAATGGTGCTTATAATGTGCAGGGCTCTTCTCAGCAATAACTTTTGGTTTTTTTAGTGATCTCGCCACCCTCTAACACAGTGACGCCCTGATCAGTGAGCCACATCCCCAATACCTTTATCAAGCAGTTGTAATTTTTGCTTGATAGAGCAGAAATTACTACTGCTTGATTAAAAAAAAAGTCAAGATTGGTTGACTTTTTTTTAATTCAGAGCTAATAAACTCGACCCAGCCTTTAACACATCTGATTGTACCATAAAACAGCATTAGAGCTGCATTTGTTAAATTTAATTTGACCCTTTTCATTCTTTTGCACACAAGTCCGTTCTGTCTTCTGTCTCCTCAGAAGAACTCGGAGCACCATTATCCATCTTCAATATTTAAAGCACAGCGGTTTGGGTGAGGGAGGTGAGGATGTCTCATGCCTGTGGAAAATGAGCTGACATTCTCCGACCGGTGAAGGTCGCACAGAAGAACCCTAGATGAAAAATGTCTTTTCCTCTCCATAAATTTACAGCGCAGCACATGTAGTTTTCCTTCACCTGACCGTGGAGACTGGAAGCACCCCGGCCTCCGCAAGCCAGATAGCGTCTGGCCATGGATTTAAAGAGAACACATTTCCTTTTGTGCTACATATTTAATAAGGCTAAGCACGCAGGGAATTACTTTTTCCTCCATCTCCCGTATTTCCTTTCAGAACGGCATTTTCTTTTACTCGAGCAGCAGCCCGGCTTTCATTTTGCACATTCCACTTCACGCATTACCGGGAACATACCCGCTCTGTAGCAGGTCAAAACGCCTGACCTTTCTGCCGCGGCGCCTTTGTTGCAGTCAGTGATGTGGTTTTGGACGAGGGGTTCACATACTTGGAATTCATGAAGACGTCTTGGTTCAGCAGCTGAAGTCTTCATGATATGTTTGTTGTCACGCTCTGATTAGAGGCTTTCTGCGAAGAGTAAACATCTCCAGCTACAGGATCTGCCTCGGAAAGTAGCTTTAGAGGAAATCAAAGGTTCTATATGTCATAAATCACAACCAATGAGGCTTTTAAAAACCAACAGTATAACTTTGCGAAGAACTATATTTTTCTCATCCAACAGACAACGGCTTTGTTTTGTGTTTAAACTATAAACCCGAAGCTATTTTTCATAAAAAGGTGAGGGGGGAAAAAAAAAGACACCAGTTTCCAAATTCATCGTGAGAAATGACCGATGTATAGAAGCACAAAACACTTCATACTTAACTTACTCCTCATGTCAACATGTCAATGTTCCATACAGATTGAATTCTTTTGTAACACATCATGACCCATTGTTTTTTTGCATGGGTAATTTCCCAGGGTGTCATTAAAAAGGGGATTAAATACAGAAAAAAAAATGCATACAGAGGTTATCTTTTTCCTTTTACTTTACACATGTGTGCTCCATTGTGTCAGTGTGTCAAATACAATCCCAGTAAATACTCTTGCGAGTCAACGTAAACATTACGGAAGATTTCAGTAATCAGCTTGACTTCACCTAACATGACACTTTTACAAGAACGGTGATGATTAGTGTGGGAAATATGCAGCTGGAAGCCCGGACGCTTCCTTGTGAGCAAAGCTTCTTGAACACCGCACAGGGTTTCTTTATTTCTTCCTTTTCTCTGAGCAAAATGAAAACAAATTTTTTTTCTTTTCTTATTTGCATAGTATTTACAACGACAATTTCAACAGAAACAATTAGATGTAGAATGGAATCTCCTTGCCCTGGTCAAGAATACACAAATCATTTGTTTCCTGGAGCTGTTTGACAAGATGTTTTTTAAGCTATGATATCCCGCCAACGCCTCACCGCAAGCACTAAAAACAGAGACTTGGCTATTTTTTTTTTTTCCTCAAGATCGGGTCCAAACAGTTTAAACCATGTTTACTTACATTGTATAAAAAGACAAATTTCTGTTTTTCTTTCACCTTCTGACAAAAAACAGACAAAACTTTTCCCAGGGTTTTAGGACTTGGTCACACATTTCCAGCTCTACCTGCATTTTATGTCGTTGTTTTTTATGGGACTGAGATCTGGGCCATAGTGTTGGCCACTCATTGACTTTGTTTTTCACCAACTACTTTGTAACCGTTTGTCAGTGTGGAAGAGCCTTTTTTGTGTCCAATTTTACCTGAGATGTCATGGTGCTTTGGTGTTTCAATATAGTGCAGTTTACTCTGTAAAGTCCACCATTACCTCTTTCTGCAGCATACCCACACAGCATGATGCTGCCACCCCCAAACAGTTGGAAGATGTTCTTTCCATTTCCCCTCTGATTTGACAACCGTCATTATGGCCAAACACTTTCATTTTAGTGACACAGACAACAGGGCATGTCCCAAAAATGACAGAGATTTGTCTCTGAGTGCAAACTGCCTGAATTTTGTTTATTTGAACGACATCATATAATAAAGAAGTATAAAAATACATTCATCGGCGTGTCTCCATTTTAGCTCAAATGTTGTGAATTAATATTTAAGAGGCTTAAACACATTGTGTATCACCTTATCACCTTATTAGTGTGCCCCTATAGGAACATTTTCCTTGGAGCAGATCAAGAGTCACAAACAAAAAGGCAGTCACACAACTATATCGGCAAAATATGGGTTTAAAGACATTGTCCTTTAAGTACAATTTGTAGAAAGAATTTGTAGAAAGAAGTATTAATTCTCTTTCAAATGTCCCTGAATATTCGGGAATTTAGCAAACCTCGATAATCTCTGTTGAGCTGGACTTGAAAAGGTCTGATTTAAGGTTAAAGTGAAAAAAATAGTTCTTTTTTTTTTTGTCTTTTAATGCAGTACCTTTAAACATCCGGTTTCAACTGTAAGTTCTGTAGCGATTCAACTCGAAGCAGATTAAATATGTCGCTCTTTCTCTGCCTCAGAAAAACAACAACAGCAACCAAGTCGATGATGACGATGATGTCGATCCACTACAACAGAAACCGCCGCCGGAGTTTAATCATCCTATAATCTCCTCTGACTCGGGCGCGCGCGCACACGCACACGCGCGCACACCCACACACACGCGCAGGCACGTGTCATGCGCCACCGCGGCCGCCGTGGGGCGCAGCTCCGTCACTGACCGTCGGCTGCTGGAAGGAGGCAAGATTAAGAGCGGCACCGAGCATCTCCATCCTCCGCAGTCTCCTTCTCATCCCGCCCGTCGGAACTGAGCCTCAGACGGGCGCGCGGACCAGACGCCAACCGCCAAACGTGACGGCGGCTGCGGCCGCTGCTTTTCCCCATCGCCCCGAGGTAAGACGACGCCGCTGCTTCCCGCATCCTTCGGTGCTGTTAACAGCCGCACAGCGGATGGAGGCACTCAGTTGTAGCGGAAAAGGTGGAGATGAGCACCTTCCTGCATGGGACGTTGTCTGATTTCAGCTCCTGGATGCTCTGCAGGCATATCATAGGGCAAATGAAAGGCACGTGCATTTGTTGCCTATTTACGTTTAGGATTTGCTATGGGCCATATGGGTCTTCACGCAGGGTGCTATAGCGTGGGGAGGCAGCACAAGAACTTAAGGGTGGGGGGGAAAATTCTAAAGGCCAAAACACAAATAATCACTATTTATGTTTTGGCCTGAGGACTACCTTAGATTGAGTCTAAAAAGAGTGATAAACCTATTGTACATTCATTACAGGTTATTTTTAAAAACTCCTCATGATTTATCAAACACTTATTTTTCAACAGAAACACAGTAAAGGTTATAGTTCTCCCCTAAAGGTTTGGTAAAATGTCATCTTCCTTTTTGCTCTGGGGAATACGCATTGCCAGTATCACTAACGGTGGAATAAATAACTAGATATGTAAATATTAAGTTCAAACACATAAACAGTGCTAAAGATAAGGGAAAGCAGGAGGAACAAAGGAAATGAACGTGTAGCCGGAAGCTGCGGTAAAAGCTGAGACAATGTTTCTTAAATTAACTCACCTTATTGTTTTTTTTTTTTTTTTTTTTTTTTTGGAAAGCAGAAGACATCAAGGTTTGCGAGTTTTAGTTCCAGCTATGTTCCCACCTAATCACTTTTCCCCTCATTCTGGAAAGAGACTTCTATTATTGTCTCGCCCCAATCGAAGCCCAAGGCTTGAAAGCATTACTTTTTAATTTTTTTTTTCTTTTTTTTTTGGCCGCCTCCAATGAGATATCACCCTGGTTGGGGAGCCTTATCTCCAAAGAAAAAAAAAAAAAAAAAAAAACGCCTTTGTGCAGTTTTTATTGGTTCTGATAAGTTATATAAAAGAAAACATTTTTTTTTTTGACACAATGGGTTTATGTCACTGACACTGTTTTGTTTGTTTGCCTTAACATACCACATCTGCACCGAAACGCCCTCCTGCACTCTTTCCAAACGCCCAAATAGCTTTTCCCGCTGCACCTAAATGTGTGGGTACATGCCTGCAATCGGTGCTGTTTTACTGCATACCTGTGTGCGTGTGTGTGCGTGTGTGTGTGTGTGGGAAAATCAGGTGAGCTCTTTCATGTGTCTCCTGCTTTGCCCGTCCCCTCCGCTGCTCCCTCCCCAGAACACACAGCAATGTGAATGGCGGCGGAATTCCACAGCATGGCTGTCAGTGGGGGGCAGGAGGAGCCGCCTGCCTCCGGAGCCGTCGCTCACTCGCACGCGCGGAGTCACGGCCACCTCCAGTTCCAGCCCCTGACACGCACCTCCCAGTGGCAGGCCACTCTGGATCACACCAGGAGTCACGCTCACACTCATCACTTCATCACTCCCTCGCGCGCGCAGCAGCCGAGGTACAGCTGTCGCCTCACACACAGTCTCACGGCCATGACCAAAGCGGAGAGGGGAGTGCAGGGCTCTGTGGAGAAGATGACCAAGGCCAGTGAACCTCTGGTTCCCAAAGCTCCTCAGCAGGTAAGGGGTTTCCTTTTCCTTTGCATGTCATTTTTATTTTTTATTTTAGCGGTTGTGCTCTTTCCTTCAACTGATCTCCCCTCACGTCGTCACTGTAATTCAGAAGCTGTTACCCTTCTTTGAACATCTGGATGTAATCTGCCTGGGGTTCGCCTGTGACTGACTTGATTAGATGGAGAGTAAAACATGTGATGCCCGTGGCTGCTTATCTCCGTGTGATTAATCAGCTTTATTGTTTTCCTCTGGACTGTAATCCCCCAGATAGAGAAGTCAATGGCTGCAAGCTGATTCTATTCAATTGAGAAAATCTGTTCCAATTTGCCAGAAGACCTGCTGGAAGATTGCCTGTCTTTGTAATGGTCTTGGCTATATCAGTTGATCACCAGGAAACAAGGCAGTGGAGGAGACAGAAGCTGACAACTCGCTCACAGTGATGGAGTGGATGGGCTTCTCTCCGGGGCTTTGTCGTGATTTTCAGTTTTCTGAGGGACAACACGTCATCTGAAAAAGCATTCTAACATTTTATCGTCCTTACTATTTTATGAGGGAAATTGTAGAAATGGGCTGGTTACAGATATCAAGGTTTTAAAAGGAATGATGCTTTCAAAGTCGTCCAAGTTTTCCAGTTTTTGGAGTGTTCGGTTTCTCTCCTTCTGTGCATTGCTGACTGAGAGAAGGCTCCTCTTAATGTGCAAAACAAACACGCTGGGGCGTAAGATTTTCTCCGGCTGCACAGAGGTCGTAGAGGGATGCCGCGCTGACGAGAGGTGAGCATTTCTCGCATGGCTTATCATTAATAGTGAAAGAATTCTTATCCAGAGAAGAATTTCGAATTTATCATTGTCTGGATAAATTTTATTTAATGAAGTTAAATGAAAAATAAAACTCTGAGTATTATCGGAAGTGGTATATTTGCTGAAAACCAACTCACCATAGCGCCTGTGGAAATTCATCTACTGAGATGCTAAAGAAGGCGTTCAATTTTCTCTCTTTTGTTGTCTGGAGCAGAGAGTAAAGCAGCTCTGTCCTCCTGCCTTCTGCTGCTGCACACTGTGGATCAGCTGGCTCAAGGAGAGCCCTTTTGACAAGATTCTAAAAAAATTTTCGCTTGTGTTCTCTTTCTTTTTATGTTCCAAGAGTAACACCCCTCCCCTACCTGTTGCTGTCAGTTAGGTGTTTGAATCAAAGCTCCTTTTAAGGAGATGCTTAGAAACATTCCAGAGAGTCTAATTTTCTGAAATTTAGCTGAAAAAAAAGCTCCTACACTTTTCACGCGATTACTTGTTTGGAAATATTGTCGATAGTCACTATTATCAAATTAGTTGGGTTATGTATTCATAACCCAGGTATGAATACATACATGGGTTGAATAACCAACATAAATCCTTTTTTTGTTATACTCCCAAAGTGAAATAAGCATATTTTTAGAAAGCTACTAGATGTTTTAGAGGTTGTTTATTTCATATTTCAGCAAACATGTGTGAAAAATAATAAAATGCACTAAAACAGGAATGTTAAACATAGCATTTCGATGGCTACTGTAGCAATAACAATGACAACAATAACAATTTTAACAGTAGTCGAAAAACGATTGTTACTTTCCGCTTTAAAATTGAAACAATAAGCTCAAGGCACTCTCTCCAGGTACTCCGGCTTCCTCCCACAGTCCAAAAACATGACTGTTAGGTTAAGTGGTCTCTCTAAATTCTCCCTAAGTGTGAGTGTGTGTGTGCATGGTTGTGTGTCCTGTCCGTTTTTCTGTTGTCCTGCGACAGACTGGCGACCTGTCCAGGGTGAACCCCGCCTCTTGCCCGGAACGTGGCTGGAGATAGGCACCAGCAGCCCTCCCGACCCCATTAAGGGACAAGGGTGAACAGAAAATGGATGGATGGATGGAAGATCAAGGCACACTTCTGTTGTTTTAAATGCTTGCGGTGACACGGTGTCATTTTACCGTGAGAATCTCGTACCGACCCACGCCTGCAGGCAAGCGCAGAAAGGAGGTTATGTCCTTTTATGTCCTAGTTCACTCTATGGTGTCACACAGCCACAGTCACTCATCTCCCACGTTTGTACAACAGCGCGGAGGTTTCAGTGAAACAACCATTACCTCACACAATACAACCAGTTCTGCAACTCTGACAAACTTCTGTCTATCCATTCCTCGGCTCTCCATGGAGTTTGTCACCTTTGAGCAAATGCTTTGAAAATGAGTCACTGTAAAAGTCATTTTCCCAAAGGACAAGAGAACTCTGTGAATGTGAACGTTATATGTGTGGGTATATGTGTGGGTGTGTGTGTGTGTGTGCGTGGTTTTATCTAACTTTATTAGGCTTATTTAACCGCAAATTCAACGACGAGTTCGGATTTGCCACGATAAAACGAACTGACCATCACATTTTCTGTAAAACAGACGGCAAAAATCACTGAATAATAAATATTTATTTGGGTTCCATGCACCACCCATTAGGAGTATTTGTTTAAATCATTGCGCTGGGCTCATTTTTATGTCATCTTAGACAGAAAATTAAGAGTTCGGTTGGTATCTGGTGTTTTTCTGGAATATATTTATCTTCCAAAAGCAATAATTGACAAATCTTGAGAACAGAGGTGTACGAAATAGGAAATACTGTATGTGGGTGAGGCGCTGTTATTTCACCAATCTTAAGTCACTTGGTTTTATGCAAATTAATGTCAAAGATTTAAAAAAAAAAAAAAGAAAGCTGAGCTTAAATTTTAATCTGATTATCTTTAGTTTTCCTCATAACTTTTTTGCATTTGAACAGTTATGCCACATGGAAGCACCTGAAAGTGGATTAGGTTTGAAGACTGACTTTACAACTCGGACCAGCTTCCCTGTTCCTGCTCAAGCAAAGCGTCCCCACAGCATGATGCTGCCACCACCGCATTTCACTGGTGGCAAACTGCAAAGAGGATCTTTTATGGCTCTCTTCCACGTTCATCACTCCTTCGCAAACGTGAAGGGATAATAGCTGTGCCGTCAACAGAGTGTTTAATCTCTGCAGCTTCCCCCTAAAAGCAATAGGTCTCTTGTCTGCACACCGTGTCCTTTCACCGCCCAAATATGAAGCCTGTCTGCATTGCCGAAGACTTTTCTTGAGAAATACAATAAGCACAAGTGAGCTCTTGGGAAATTACCACTGCAAATTCCACATGAATAACTTTCTGTTCCAATTAGTTCCAACAACGGAGACACAAAGAAATGACCTTCAGCAGTGTTATTAGGGCTTCTCATAACTTTCATCAGTTGTAAACATAACCACCCTAAAATCGCGAGAAAGCCTGCAGCTACTTGACTCTTCTAAATGAGATCTGCGGTGGTGTGACTCTTATAATTTGAAATCCTTAACAAAAGTTCATGAGACGTGATTGGTTAAATAATTAAATCATCATCCCTCCCGCCCCCATCATTCTTCCTCTTAATGACGAGAGCTTCATCATTAAGAGGCTCTCCCTGCACAGCCTGAGGATTAATCCACCTCACACTGCAAAAACACAAAGTCTTACCGAGCATTTTTGGTCTAGTTTTTAGTGTAAATATCTCAGTACGCTTGAAATAAGACAAAACCAACTTACAAGTAACTTTTAATCAAGATATATTAGCTTGTTTTAAGTGAAAAAATTCCCTAATACTGTTGAAAAAGTGCTAGTTTCACTGGCAGATTATTTCACTTATAACATGGGGAAAAATGTCTTGTTGAGTGAAATAATCTGCCAGTGAAACTAGTACATTTCTTCCATCAATATAAAGGAATTATTCACTTAAAACAAGCTAATATAGCTTGATGAAAAGTTACTTGTGAATTAGTTTTGTCTTATTTCAAGTGTACTCAGATAGTTGCATTAGAAACCAGACCAAAAATACTTGGTAGGGTTTTGTGTTTTTTGTGTTTAGGCCCCCTGTGTGAACTCCTGCTGATGCTCCCCTTGTTTCCTCCGTATCAGCATAACTTAACTGTATGCACTTTGTATGCGCTCCATCAAGACAACAGCAGAGAGAGGATATCCTGTTTGTGCTCTTTGATGATGAGAACTCAGTAATGAGACACGCAGTGTAAGACTTCGGTGGGAAAATGAAAAAGAAAAAAAAAAAAGTTAAGTGTTTAGAGACATGCGGGGAGAGTATTTTTGCACATCATCAGTTAAGCTCTCACTCTCCAGACGCCCGAGACTTTGATTTTTTTTTTCTTTCTTTCTTTCCCCCCTCTTTCCAATTAAGGATAATTGCAGTGAGAGTGGAAGAACAGAGAGTTTTGAAGTCGGAACCACCGCGCAGCCTTTACTTACCTCTGACCCGCTTGTCTTTTGATTGAATAATTACACATCTCCCTCCTGGTAATTGTCGTCCTCCAGCCCCTGCGCGTTTTTGATGGGGGCTGAACGGAGGAGGAAGAGAAAAACCTGAGCTGGATAATAACAGTGCGCCGGTCGTGGCTGTGGTCGCTTTGGTGATTTCCGTCTTTCATTTAACTCTGGGCAGAGTAGCTGTCAGCCAAGCCTTGCCACTGGATGTGGACTGAAGCTATTTCGCGTGCGACACACAGAGAATTTATATATACGGAGAGAGGCTGATATGTGGCCGCTGAGACAGTAGCAAATGCAGCGCGAGCCCAGACTGTGATGTCTCAGCTTATTCAAGCCTGGAGATGAAAGCTTTCTCCTCGGTACACAAATGCCCAAATACACACAGACACACGCACCCCCACGCACGCTGACAGACACACAGAGGGTGAAATGTTTAATGGTTTTAGCAGGGCACTGGAAAGGAAGCACAGGCATGGATTGGTTTTAGCGGGATTCTCCGGCTCCTCTATAAGAACCGACGTCTGCAACCCCTCGACCACAATGCTAACAGCCAGCAGGGGTCTATTCCAGTCCACAAACACACACATGGAAATTTATGAATGAAGATCTGTCCTATCTGCAAGAGTAAACCATTTAGAGGGATATAAAGCTTTACACGTCACAACGATCACATCAGCCTTGTAGTAAAACATGGCGGGGGCAGCATCATGCTGTGGGGAAGCTCTTTTTTCTTAGGAATGTTTGTCAGAGTTCTTTTTAACAAAAGGAGGATTGACAAAATATTCACCCAGAGTGAGCTGATTACAAGTGCATGCCACACTTTTCAGATTTTCTTTGGTAGAACATTTTGAAAAATATGTATAATTTTCTTACATTCTTCTTATGATTTGTTAAAGTAAGCGTTGTCATGGAGCATTTTGATGGTTGAATTTGTACTTGTTTTAGTTCAGGTTGAAAATAAATCTTCACTAAGGTGATCTACATCTAATAGCATTTAAAAAGACATTATATACATATGTTTGTGGTCCATACTGGTACACATACACGTGAGGTTCACAATCTGAAATTCTTAATAGTGGTGCCATTATTTATTGTGTACAACGATACAGCCTCATCTTCCTTTCCACCCTCCAGTCTTTGCAGACAAACCTGAACCAGAAGTTGTCCATATGCAGCAAGTTATGCTTTGCGATCGGCGGCGCTCCCAAGGAGGTGACTTCCAGCGCTTCAGCCTTCTTCCTGCAAATCTACCTGCTGGACGTTGCTCAGGTAAACTCTTTGATCCATAAAACGTGCAGGGAAATTTTTGGAGAGGGTGTGTCTGCAGACTGAATTCTTGAATAGTTAGGAAAGCAAAAACACGAGTTTGGCTTCTGATCACGTTCTTTTCATCCACTGCAGATCAACCCCTTCCAGGCCTCCTTGGTGCTGTTCATAGGTAGAGTGTGGGGTGCCGTGACTGACCCGGTCATTGGGTTCCTCATCACGAAGAGCAGCTGGACCAAGATTGGCAGACTCATGCCCTGGTTAGTATATTTCAGTGTTTATTGATGTTCAAGCTTAATTATTTGGTCAAGAAGTCCCTGATGTCCCCTGTGCAAACATGCTGCTATTTCCACATAGTGGAAAGAACGCCTGTGTGTTCATGAATTATGAAAGATGTTTTGTTTTGCTCCCTCGCTCTCCCATATAATTATAGTTGCTGCATGAGGCTGATGTTTGCGCAAAAAAAAAAAAGAAAAAAGAAAAAAATGGAGCCATGTGCTCCACTTCTGGAGGATTTAAAACTCACACCTGAGGATTGTGGAAGATAAACAGACTTGGTGAATTGTTGTTCTTGACGCTCCCTCTGATTAGCGGTGCAGACGGTTTTCTTTCAGGGTGTGGGCGGCTCTTTTTCCCTTTGATGCTAGGAAACATTAGTATTCGTTTTTACGCCACTTTTCCTATGTGTGTGACCTGTACATGTGTGAGTCACTGAACTGGAGTTTCATTAAAAAGTTCAGTAATTCGGGACAAAAAGCGCATAAGATATCGTTGAATGTATTTAAAACGAAATTTACAATGTCATCACATTCCTAAAATAGTGGTCAAATTCATATTTTTTTTGCCAAAACTATTTCATTTATTTGCTTAAGTCATGTAATGGCAAAAAAAAAAAAAAGACTTATACCTTTATTTTAGGAAGGCAAGTGCACTTATGAACAAAAATCAAAATTTTTATCATTTTTAAATGTAATTACCAGAACAAAGCATCATTTCAATCATATTGTAATATTTATTGCGACGCAGCAGTACATTGTGGCTCCGTGCGTCAGGGTTTTGAGTAAAATGTTACGCATGTCAACATTAGTGTGGATTATTTCATATTTACATCAGCATTCACACTAATCCCTCTTCTAAAAATGATTTCTTTTCTCTCCCTTGTTTTTTAGGGGTAAACTGCTAAGCATTTCTGCATCATATTTATTTCAATCACAATACAGAGTGATTCTTCCTGTCGCAACGCAGGCGGCGTCCGTTATAAAACAGTAAATTGCACACAAACTGTCAGCGCTGGAGGGAGTCCAAATCCACTGTTGCCTAGCCCGACACACTCAGCTGCAGACAGATGCTGTTGGTAAATCAGCTTTGATTACCCACGGGAACGCGTAGATGAGGCCGTGTGTTTATGTGAAACGAGCGCTTTTTTTTTTTTTTTTTTTTCTCTCGGCGCGGGCTGAACAGCATTTGCAGTGTCAGGGCCGAACACTCCCCTCAGTTTTTATCCTGTTCGGAAAGTCCCGTCTGTCCATTCAGCAGGAAGCTGAACCTTTCCACCCGACAGAAATTAAGTGATTTGTATCTTTGTCCTGACTTCTTAAGGATGGAGTCTCTGGCCCCAGCGTGGCCCCCCCTGGGCACGGCAATGTTTAGTACTTGTGACTGTTGGAAACAGGAAAACAAGAAGAAAAAAAAAAAACTCATTAGAGCTGTTTTTCAAGATTATCTGCATTTGAAAAAGACAGTTAGAGGAAATGTTAGCAGTTGAAGAGCTATGCAGTAGAGAGGCACTGTTGAAATCTTATTCTGTTAAGTAACAAAAAGAGTGTCGTGTTATATATGTATTGCTATTTGCACAAGTTACCAGTTAAAGTAACATATTGTCATTTACAAAAGACTCTTTTTAGACTGACAACTCAACCTGTCAGGACCGTTTCGATGCTTATCTTTGTGCAGAAGAATAACTTTCACACCTCCTCATTCATTTGGCTTGAAGAGTTTTGTGTCAACTATTCATGTCACACTATTTGGTCTCTGCCTTTTATGGCTTATAAAGAAGCACCCAAAGACAAAGACAAGCTGTGAAGTCACCGCAACTAGTTTTGAATGATGATTGCATATATTAAAGGAAAAGAAAGCTTTCCAAAATTACACTGTGAGAAAAAGGAGTCGATGTCTAAACTTAACTGGTTTTGACACCCTCGGAAGCAACAACTGTCATCAAATGTTTCTGTCAACAGGCAATTAGACTTTGACAACACAGCGGAGGAATTTTGGCACATTCCTCTTAGCACTTTTGTTTTAATTCAGCCACACCTTAGTAGTTTGTGAACATGAACAGACTGTTTAAGGTCCTGCAACTGCAACATAATCGGATACAGCTCTGGACTCTAAGATCTTAATTCTTTACCATTTTTTAAGTTATTTCTGTCTTTCTTTTTAACAAGTCCTAACAGTACGGATTTGCTGATATACTTAACCCAAGGTTTCAGCTTGAGCTCATGAACTGATGTGTTGACATTCTTTCATTTTAGCTGTTGGAAAGATGTTCTTCTTTTGAAATTCTGAGTTGGCTATGTTAGATTATGTTTTGTTATTTGTAATGGAATACACACATTGCAAAAATAATCTTTTGTCTCATATTTACGCAGAATATTTTTCCAAAAGTCTTGCGGACCACGAACACGGACCTTTTATTGTTTTTGGTCAGCAGTGGCTTTCGTCCTGGAACTTATGGGGTTCCATTTGTGCCAAAAATACATTCACGTTTCTTGTGATGTGTTCATATTAACTGTCCCATTGACGCCATTTTAGCCAAGTCGCTTTCTTATTGTTGAATCATGAACCTTTACTGCTTTAGATGGGTTCTTCTGAGCTCTTGACTGAGTCGTCAATGCGCTCTTGGAGTAATTTTGGTCGGCTGGCCAATCCAGCAAGATTCACCACTGTTATATGTTTTATGGTTGCGTATAAGGGCTCCACTGTGGTTAGCATGTACGTTAGCCCCAAAGATGTAAAAATAAGTTTATGACTCTTTCTTGACTAATTTAATTACTTTGTTTCTTAGCTGTTATGAAATTAATTGCATCAGGCCACAATTTGTTGCTTTTATAAATCTTTTTGCCTATTTTATTATGGCAGAGAGGTACAGCTGAAGTCATTTTGGGATTTTAAAACTCAGGGAGTATTTATGACTGCTGTGACTGGTGAAATTGAAGCATAAAAGGTGGTAAATTGCATTCAATTCACATGATTTTTTTTTTGCCAAACTTTGTAGATGGCATTTAACAAGAAGTCAGAGTTTAACAGATTGGTTGAGTTAAGCTATACTTGAGGATGAAAATGTGGTTGGCAGAAAAGCATACATCCGTTGCTGAATTACACTTTCTTCACCTTTTACTTCTGAGATTCATGAGTTGAATAGTCTTAAATCCACCAAGAGTCCATTCTGACCCATAGCACCTCATTCAAATCTGTTCTGTGCCACTGCGCTACATCTAATTAACAAACAGAAAACGTGAGTAAGATGAGAATTATCCTTGTCAGCGTCCCATCAGCCCGGACAGCTTTAATTAAATCTGTGCAAATTACTGGGACAGGTGTCACCTTTTATTTGTGCGTGAAAAATGTGTTCAGAAAGTATGCGAGTGTTAGCGTGCCCGCGACTTTGCTGCCTCTCTCCCTGAGCATTGTAACTGTCCCATCCACCGTCTCTCTCTCTCCCCCGCCCCCCAACCTTCCTGTGGCTCTTTCAGCGCTCCCACCGGCCAAGCGGTCAATAATGCAGCACCAGCGCAGGCGACCGCCTTGGTTTGCGCAAACAATCAGGAGGAGAGTTAGGCGGCCACGCCGGATGATGCCAGAAACGACTGTAACTGGCCTCTCTCTTCCTCCTTTTAATACGTTCTGCTGTACTAATTCAGGTGGAGGTCTAGTTTCCATAAGTGTCTCTTTATATGCGTCTGCTGTTCAAGACTGCGTGACAAACTGCATTTTAAGTGCTGCCTTGTGTTTGCAGTCTCCGATGACCATCAATCATCTGGCTTTTTCCTCGTTACTTTGCAACACGCAGCCGCTTGCTTTAACCGTAGCGATGCAGACAGTCGTACGCTTATGAATTATACATGGCCCACCTACTGTATCACTCCCCAAGTTCGGAGGAAAGCACATCACAGCGGATTTGCTTCATGCAGCTTTCGCTTAAGTGTGCGCTACATATTCAGATGTGTAATTGCTACATCTGGATGATTGCATGCGTGTGTGTGCATGTATGTGTGTGTGTGTTCGTCCCTCCCCGAGGGGGTGGAATTTCTTTTACTTTTCTGTGTTTTCCAGGACAGATTCCTGCCATACTTCGAGTGATAGTCTGTAATTGGGCAAAAAGGAAAGCTTCAGTTAAACAGTGTTGTGAAAATGACAAAACCACATTTTTCCCCCCTCTGCTGTGACTGGTGGTGATGCCCTGAATTTAATTAGATACAAGTTTTCCTCTACCCTTGTGGAATTGCTCAGGGAGTGGGAATCATGGGAACTTGGCTGTTTAGTTCACATATGTTTAAAGGATCTGGAGAAGGCTTAGCTATTTTGTGGATGGTCCTGTGAGAGTACGGTGTACCTTGTTTACTTTATGTACTCTCTGGTCTTTGTATACATGCTCCCAGTTGCCACAGATCCTATCTGTGGTGTTCCCAATGGCTTCTTTTTGTTCAGTGATCAACTGAAAGGTCTAAACAGAGAACTGGTGTAGTTAAAGTTAACCCACCAAAATTTCACCCCTCAAGGGACAGCTTGGACTGTCATGGGAAGTTCATTTCTGTGCATTTATTGCTGAACTATGATTTGTATAGGGTTGTGGATAGGTGGGGGTTTGGTTGAGGAACATCAGAGTGGCACCTTTGATCAAGCAGAGTCGTTCTGTCTCTGTCTTGTTCGTTATTGATAGTAGGAAGGAGAAGAAGATGGGGTGAGCAAAAAGGCAAATTTTATAGATAATTGGTCTGTCTTCTCAACAAAAACCCAAAAAACATTGGTTGTCCATGATCATATTGTTATAACTATGTAAGGTTGGACAGTCTGATTATATTTATACCAGAAAAAGTCATTCAACACTGGAGCTTGTTAGTTAATACATTTAAAGATATTCAAAGTACGGCCTAGTTTGTTCATTTCATCAACACAATCTTCCTTTAAACTACATTTAGATATCAACGGATGTCTGTGTCTGGATGGTTTTTCTATTGGATTTTGCTCCACCAATAGCTTTGTGTTCATGTCCATTCAATGAAGCTACTGAGCATATACCTTTGGATGTTTTCAAGGCACTTCAGACCAGTAGAAGAGCCTAGGCTAGGCTTAGAACTTACTTAATGAACCATATCCTTTCTGGTCTTAGAATGCCTTGGGATCCTCTGCAAGCCGGAGAAAGGTTTGTCTTCATGACCCACCTGGATGATGTCATCATTGTGATTTAATCTCATAAAAGCAAAGAACAACGGACGGACCAAATCTCCCTTTCCCTTCATGTATCTCATCCATTATTCTCGTTTTCTTTTCCTCCCACCACAGGATACTGGGTTGCACTCCGTTTCTGGTGGTGTCGTACTTCTGCCTCTGGTTCGTTCCCCCCTTCGTCAACGGCAGGTTCGTCTGGTACCTGGTCTTCTACTGCCTCTACCAAACCCTCATCAACGTGAGTATTCTTCGGAAACAGGATATTCAGGAATTTTTCAGACTGCAGAGCGATGTTTCACACGACTCAGACGTGCCGTAGACGTCGAGAGGAAACAGGAGATGAAAACCCTGACTGACTCGTCTCCCAGTCTCGGCAGACAGGTTACATAACGTAGAAATGGGCTGCAGAATATATTGTAAATATTTGCGTTGAAGGAGGAGATGATAGCGATTACCTGATGTCCTGGACTGATAGACTGATTTATGAGATGAGTTTAATTAAGGGGTCCAAAAAAAGAGACATGCTTAAATATGTTATCTTAAGGGGAAAACAGAGTCCTTCTAATTGACGTCTGTTTTAATGTCTTTGGGCTCATTTTCTCCATTTCCCCCATTATTTTTGCTCTGCTCTGGGGTAACCTCTATAGCATACGCCACAGGGCATTCAGACCACTGCAGAAACTGCGGTCAGCTGTTACAGCATATAATTCTAACTACTTGATAAGTATACAGTCATTCCTGCCAGGAACCTCTTGCCCGGTAAATGCCGGTTGCCACTTTTAGCCACCCTTCATTGTCTGTGGCCGTGTGTTTGTGTGAAGTTCAGCTGCTATCACTCCGAATGCCACAGCCTGTAAACAGAGACTAGTCTGCTACGCTTTGCTTGTGTGTGCAATCAACTAATAATGGGTTTTCACTAAACGAATCGCTTCTCACTTCCAAGTCGCAAAAAAAAAAAAAAAAAAGAGCAAAACCCGATTGATTCTATAAATGTTTGCGTCCAGTAAAAGCCCTGTAAATGACATGCTCCACAAACACTGAGGACAAAAAAAAAAAAAAAAAAAAAGAAAAAGCTTTCGAGGACGCATTTATTTTCGTTGTTGGCTGAGCAGGCTCATTTGGCCACAATGCTGACTGAGCCCTTGAGTAAATTACAAAGTGAAGCTGGACTATGGTCGCTGGGCTATTCTCTGGAAGAGGTGGTGAGGAAGAAGGGAAACCGATCTGAACTTGGCCCGCCGTGGAAAATGCAGAGATTGCCTTTGATAAATATACAGCAGGCAGTTTTTGCGTTTGTGTTTTTCTCCGAAACATGTCGGATAAAAAGGCTGTCCGGTCTTCGGAAGCCACTTTGTTTACGTGGCTATTTAAAGCAGGACTTGAGCATGAAAACATTTTGCATTCGTTAAGTAGAAGAGATAACCTTTTCACAGGGGCAGTCATGAAGTACAACTACTGTACCTCTGGTCCTCACGGTCCTAAGTCTTTGTGTCCTCTCTTCTTGCTTGGGTTTTCTCCAGTTTCACCCAAACCGTGCATGTAAATAGCACCCTCATCGTTATGAGGCGCTTTGTTGTCTTGATCTTAAGAGGAAGCAGGGACGACATTTCTCAGTCAATGAAAGACTCGCATTCCTAACTTGTTGCGGCTTGTTATTCACAAGTTGGCGGCACCCAAAGGAATAGTTGTTTATCTTCCAAGCCGTGCGCTGGATTCAGTTCAATTCGGTGTGTTTTCCTAATCGGTTCAGACCGGTTTGAAAGAAGTCTTTGTCGGTTAAGTTGAATTAAAGTGAATCCAATAGTGTGTGTGTGGTTCAGTTCAAATCAGCTTGGTTTCATTAAGTGGAATAATGCAGTTCAGTTAAATTCTGCATTTTGATGCCATTCAGTCCTGTTCGGTTTAGTTTAGCGCAGCTCAGTTTGATTCACCTTGGCTCAATTCAGTTCAGTTCTCCTAAATTCAGTTCATTTCAGATTGGCTTCATTCAATTTAGCTCACTTCAAATTGGTATGATGTAATTCTGTTCATTTCAGTTCAGTCTGCTCAGGACAGATCACCAGTCCACCACAACCCGCAGTTTAGTTCAGCTCAGTTTCATTTTAATTATTTCACCTGACTCAGTGCATTTCAGTTTGGTTCTAAGCGATCCAGTTCAGTTTGGATCAGCTCATTTCAGTTTAATTTAAATGAATTCAGGTCATTTCAGTTTATTGATGTCTTTTTCAAAGCTACAGAATAAAAGGCCCCTCAGGGTTCTCCAATTGTCATTCAATTTAGCTTAATTGATGCCTTTTCTTTAAAAAAAGCTGTGTAATCAGTTCAGTAAGATCCCTGGTTGTGAGGAAAGTCAGTGGAGATGAACGATTCCCATTTTGAAGCTCCGGGAGAGTCAGACCGGGCAGCCATCAGTATTGAACAGCTGTTAACTTGCAAAATGACCATCGTAGTATATTAAAAAAAACTTCAAACTGTAAGTTATGGTTTTTATTTAAATTTTAATTTAGTTTCATCTAGTTAAAGCTGCAGAAGTAATCCATTAGACCTCTTTCAGTTCTGCACTTTTCAGACTCACGGATCTAAAACGTACGGCGTACAGCAAACAGAAGTACAAAAAGTTGTCACTTTCGTAGCTTTCACTTAAATTGTCATGTCTTATCTTTGGTTAGTTGTATTGGCTCAATCATAGTAAAGTCTTTCAGATTTGTTTTGTTGTTGTAACAGAATCCATTATTTCTGTTTAGCCTGAGTCCTAACTGAATGTTTTGTGTCCTTGCAGTGTTTCCACGTGTCTTACTCTGCTCTCACCATGTTCATAAGCACAGACCAGAAGGAACGGGACTCAGCCACTGCTTACCGTAAGCTTCCTCTGTTATTCTGACAGCATGCTTCGACCTCAGGCTGAAGCGTGACGTCGTCTTTGTTTTGGGGATTTTTGTCAGGAATGACGGTGGAGGTGATGGGGACCCTTTTGGGCGCTGCCATCCAGGGCCAGATCGTGGCCAGCGCTCACACTCAGAAGCATTGCTCTCCTCACAACATGTCTGCTGGTTACCTTGGAAACAGCAGCGGGGCAGAGATCGTGAAGAGCCTGGTGCCCTCCCAGGAGTACCTGTCACAAGCTGTGAGTGTCTCTCTGCCAGCCCGAGAGCTCAGGTGTAGCTAAAAATGGGGCAAGGAGTCGGTTTGAAAATAACCTGAAATGGTGGCGTGTGTGTGTGTATGTGTGCGTAGGGGTGAGCGTGCGTGTATGCGCGAGTACACTACTTTCAAAAACACCAAAAGGTTTTAAAAAAAAAAAAAAAAAAGAGAGAGAGAGAGTTGAATGAAAAGAAAGATTGTTTAAAATTGGCTCCATATTTACTGACTGTCTGGTAGTTCTGACACTGGAAATGTGTTCGCATTTTATCTCGTGTAACCCACGGTACTGAACGGAGGCGGCTCCGTTTGATATCTGAACCGGCGTCCCGGGCCTGCTCCCCGTTTACGACCACAAAAAGGGGGTTCCTCCCTCACATCAGGCTCCAAGAAGCAGCCCCAGTGAACTGCTGGGTCTCGGCAGCCTGCAAGTCATTAGACCTATTTATATTTCACACAGATCATTTCAACACTGCCCAGATATAGTCTGCAAACAATAAAGTCTGAAAGTATTCATACCCCTGACACTTCTTCACATTTTGTAAAACTTGACAGTCAATCTGGATTTTGGGCGACGGGCCAGCAAAAGCTAATAATTGGGAGATGGGAGTAAAATATTATTTGATTTTCTTTTAGGCTTTAGGAAGGGAATGGGGGAAATGATGCATTTATGTAGCGCTGGTGTCCAAACTTTTGCATTCGAAAGCATTTGGAGGCCACAAAAACTCTGGTGGCCCTTTTGAGTAAAAGTCGTTGGAAAATTAAAATAAAGTTAAGATAAAACCTGGCAAATAAATCGGAAATTACTTGAGTTCTAGCCAGGATTTTTTTCTTTATAAAAAGTGTCCATCCGCACCAATTGAATTATAGGCGGGGAATGTGCAGAATTTTTCACAGGGCCACAAATGGCCCCCTGGGCCACACTTTGGACACCCCAGATGTTGGGGGCTAACCACCAGAAGATGCAGGAAGAAAATCTGTTAAAGACCACAAAAGACATGAGGATCACCTTCCAGAAGCACGTACATCCAGACCTTTTTGTGAATGGTTATCAATAAATTATTGCAGTTGTGGAATGGCTCAAAGTCCAGACTTCAGAAATCTTTTGCAAGGTTTGAAACTTGCTTTTCAAACGCAAACTTTATGCAATCTGACTGAGTTGCAGTTATGTTTGAAAGAAGTACGGCCAAATGTTTCAGTTTCTAGACTTGCAAAGTGCGTGGAAGTGTAACCCTACAGACTTTCAAATGAGTCATGAATAATGCATGCCTCACAATTCAGATTTTTACTTGTAGAACATCTTTATATTATTTCTCTTCTGCTGCTCTCCTTTGTGTTGGTAAATCACTAGAAATCCCACTAATATATGCGAAAGTAGAGACAAAATACGGAAAGTCTGTTGTCTTGTCATTTAAGGTAGCGCAGCAAGACATAATAAACAATATTTCAGTTTGTAGGTCTGCGAATAAACACAAGCTGCTGTACAGCATCAGCCATGGGAGTTTCTGTGCGGATGAAACGTTCTGGGTTGGATTTTATTTGCACCGCAGCTATTTGGGTTTCAAATAAGACCTTTCCAGTGGATTTTGGGTGAACCCTATTGGGGCAATACCGCTCCCCGCTCCTACCCCCTCTGCAGTCAGCCGCTAAATTCAACCCCCGTCACCCCCTCTCTTTGTGGTCGCTGCTGAGGGTGGCACACAGTCTGGGCAAACTCCGTCTGCTTTCGGAAACAGGGAGTGTTTGATGTGCGTAAATAATAAAGAACCACCGGGCCGAGCCGCATGGTAAAATAGCAAACAAACACAAAGTTGTTTAAGGCAGAGCAGTTCCTGTCACGGTGGGGGTGAAATGGTTATGTCTGTATTTCTGGATAGATCTACATGGGGTTGGTTTCCTTCGGGTCAGCTCTGTTTGGATGTATCAAACCAAGAGCGAAACCCGGCACAGAAAACTACCGACGATAAGTCAGCCACTTGTGACTAACAACAAAGAACCGAAGAGCACGAGTTTCTCTTGTTTCCAGTGAATGAATTTCATTGCTAATCAGAGAACTGTGCTACTTCTGTAGAAAACAAACAAACAAACAAACAAAAAAAAGAACTAGACAGATGTAGGCCATGCAGTGTGTTTGTTCCGTTTCTGCAGAAGGAGGTCTACTTGATTGCTGCGGGTGTGATAGGAGGAGTGTTCCTGCTGTGCACTCTGGTGATGTTCCTGGGAGTCAAAGAGCGGGAAGGTGAGATCACCGAGATTATTAACATTCCTCACAAATGATTTCACTTCCACACATCATTGTTACATTTATTTATAAAGCGGAAAAGGATTGCTGACGAGAATGCTTTACGGTTTCACCACAAAGAAGGATATAGAGTAATACTGCAATAAAATAAAATACAACCTATCAGGGCTGCAACTAACGATTGTTCTAGTAATCGATTATTCTGACGATTAATGGGTTAATTGGGTAAAAACAATTGGCACATTTTGCCAATTTTGGCAACTGAAAAAGTACTTATAACATCAACATGTATTAATTTAACATCAATACAGTTAAATCAATACATAAAAACAATCTCTTGGTTATTTTTGGATTAACTGATTAAAAATTGGATAGAAAAATGTGCCTAATTGGAGATTTTTTTTTTCTTAAAGAATTTGAACCAAGTGAAGCTAAAACGTTTTTACTGACAAAGATTTTTTATATCTTAACTACAAAATGCATGTACGTTTTGTACAGTTTTGGCTTAATTACTGGTCTGAATATATTGTTCTTTTATCAAATGAGCATTTTTTTGAGTGTTTCTGCTCCAGTTAACGATTAATTGATTACAAAATTAGTTGACGATTATATAGATAATCGATTCGTCACGATTAATTGTTTCAGCCCTAAAATACATAAAACACTGGGCTAATTCAGCTTTTGGAACTTGGAATGGAAGCATATTGTGGATTTAACTCTTTAATACAGGAGGAAATTTAAAAAAATCATTGGTTTGTGTACAAAGATGTTTTCAAATTCCCCACAATACATTTGTAATACCTAATTTTCGATAATCAAATTTTTATTTAGATTTAGGCATTTTATTGCTCTCCTTGGACTAATAGACTAACTGGAGCTAAAATTATTTATTGCGACGTAAATGATGGCTCGGAGAGACACAAACCTTACCCACCGCATTGCAGGGGCAGTTCCAGTAGTCCCACTGAGCAAATCTATCGCCTTTCCCTTACTGCATGTCATCTGATAGGCTGCGTGTATTTATCCCCCATCTTTCAGATCCCTACGGCCCGAAGACGGAAGAGCAGGTCCCCTTTGTGCAGGGCTTCCTCAAAGTGATGGGACACGGGCCGTATATCATCCTGACCGCCGCATTCCTCCTCATCACTGTCGCAGTTCAGGTAATTGTCTCGGCGAGACATTCGTCAGACACAGCGTCGCATTAAGCGGAAGCCATCATGAGTGCTGACAGCGTGGGAGCATTCCTGCCGTTCCGTCTCGTTTGATCTGTGTAAAAGAACACCTACCGTATGTTTGTGCCTTTGAGTTCCTGGTCTCCTCTGGGCGATACTGACAGGGCTTGTTGTGTGGCACATCTGGCATCTTTACATAATTTAGATTTTAAAGGAGACTTCCCAAGCTTTCTGGATTGTTTTTTTTTTTCCCTTTCTTTTTTTTGTCAACTGTCATCCGTGTGAGTCTCAGAGGGGGAGTAAATCACAGCAGAAAACTCGCCCCGTCAGCAGCTTCTCCAGTCACTTTGCTTGGCACTCGCTGCAGCACGCCAAGTGCCCCCATCAACTGTGCTGCATTTATGAGCATCTGAATGTCCCCTCTCTCATTTCTGTAGCTGACACAGAGCAACTTCGTGCTCTTCTGCACCTACGCTGCCGGACTGAGAGAGCACTTCCAGAACATTGTGGTGGTGATCCTCGTGAGTCGCCAGATTTACTTCCTATTCGTGTACAAGATCTGTCTTTCAGCACAACACAAAACAAACAAAATAAAAAACAATTTTCACAATTCTAACTTGCAGAGTCTCATTTAGAATCAAATTTTTGAAGTGTTTCACACATCATCGTCTTCGTCTCGTCTCCCTACAGGTCTCTGCGCTGTTAAGCATACCGTTCTGGCAGTGGTTCCTGAAGAGATTTGGGAAGAAGACAGCAGCTTTTTGTGGCATCACGGTAAGCATCCTGGTTTTGGTTTCGCAACATCGAACTTGCTTGTTTGCGCCATCTTGCGGGTGTGCCAAATTCAGCTTCCGCAGTCACATAAACACATCTTTTTGACCTCACTTGGAAACACTTGTGCTTGTTTGTCTCTTCAGTGGATCATGCCCTTCTCCATGATGCTGGTGTTCATTCCTAACTTGGTGGTGGCTTACATTGTGGCTGTCTCCTCTGGGCTCAGCATAGCTGCGTCGCTGCTACTGCCATGGTGAGGCCTTTTGGAACACATCCCACATATTGCTACTGTGTCCCGATTGGGATGTTTTTTTTTTTGCACCAATATGCCGATGAGTCGCTTTAAACCATTTGTGCCCCGATTAGACACACTAAAGTCTATTAAAAAAAGTTCTAAATTTGAAGGATGTAACAAAAGTTTATCAAAAACAGTTTCTTATTATTCTTACATTAAGCAAACAGACGTTTCATCTGATTTAAAGTCTGATAATAAGAAAAAAATGGTTTTATTTGTAAGTATCTGGTTTCAGCTGTATAACTAACTTCACACATAAAGCTAGTCAGCTATTCATTGTTCCCATTGTTTTGATGTGCAACAGTTAGCTGGAATGCTAGGCTAATGCTACCATGCTTCCCTTCTATTTTGATATGACTCGTTGCTAGCTCGGCTCATAGCATATTGCAAAGGGGTCCCAGCTAATTGTGTGAAAAGAAAATTTTCTCCTGTTTCGTAAACTGATCGCCTTGCTTTCAATGTCATAACTATGAATTAACAGTGTTTCAGTCTAAAGGTACAGAGCAGACAAGAAGTCGCAGAAGCCAAAACAGTCTCAACCTCACGTTGAGCATCATTCCAAAGAATGAACTCTTAGAGATGAGACACTTCTGTGACCAATACCCCAATCCGTTATGTGACATCTCACTAGCTGCAAGATATGGTTTGAGAGTCTACTCATCTTTTGAAGAAGTTGGGTTTATAACCAAAGAGACCTTTGTGTCTGCAGGCGCTCTTGTATTAATGTCTGCATGGCAGTCATCTGCTTCTCTCCCATATGAAAGAAATGTTAATTTACTTAGAAACTTTCACCTATCTGCCCATCAGCACCACAAAGCTGCCCATATTAGCTGAAACAGTTATTAGCATCTTGTTGATGATTTGATGCCACACAGGGCTCCATCCAATTACCCACTTCATGTCACAAAAGTGAAAAAAAAAACAAAAAAACGAAGAAGACAGGAGATGCGGCGTCTATTGTAAATCTTTCGTGCCATCATATGGCTCCCACAACACAACTCCGGAGGTATCTTTACATCTGCCTCCCAGACTCTTCTTTGGCTGTCACTGCTTAGCACTCGTCTCATTTCCCCTTCCTTTTATCTCAAATTATAGCCTCCCAAGAGGGGGGCATGTTTACATTGGAAGGGGCCAAATGTTTATTCTGCCTGTGGTCCAGCGATTCCGCCCACTGCTCATCATCTGATCGTGTCATTAGCTCTGTAATTTTAGCCCACCGTTATATCGGAGATCCTAAAGTTGGCATCATGTAATGATTTGCTAACATCTCTAGCGGTTTTGTGAGGAAATAAGGTAAGAGCATTAGCTTAAAGTTTTGCCAAGTGCTTGAGTTACTCTGGGCATTTAAGGGATTCTCCCAACGTCCATCTCGAGACACTCTTTTCATAGCTTCGTGTTTATTTTTGTGTGCATTCAATCCAGGTCCATGCTGCCAGATGTGGTGGATGATTTCAGACTGACGAACAGCTCCTCTAAAGGCCATGAAGCCATCTTCTATTCGTTCTACATTTTCTTCGTCAAGTTGGCCGCTGGCATCACCCTGGGAGTGTCCACCCTCTGCCTGCAGTGAGTCTCAAAGAAGTACACCCGTCACACGGTTGTTTGTTAATTCAGGGTGTAGTGGAATGTAATCTGATCCTTTCTAAGTCTTAAAGAATGCCAAACATCACATCTTAATATGTATTTGACTAAACCTAAGCTTGCATGCAGAAGCAGTGTGTGTAAAAATTAAATATATCAAATTTTCCAATAGCCTAAGCAATCGTATTTGACACCAATGCCTAAAAGTAAAAATTTCCTTTGATCTTTATCAGACATTATACATACTTTAGTTCAGTGCAGGGTTTTTTTTTGGGGGGGGGGGGGGGGGGGGGGGCAATATGCCCTTTTTTCTTTTCTCCCACAAAAAATTGAGTTACGTCACGAGTTTTTTCCCTTATCCTCAACATTTTTTAAGATCT
>CAEGAE010047693.1:0-17079 GCA_903067095.1 Girardinus metallicus
ATGAATGTGTGAGCGAATGGGTGAATGACTATAGTGTAAAGCGCTTTGAGTGGTCAGAAATGATCGGAAAAAGCGCTATATAAGTTCAGTCCATTTACCATTTCCATTTACAACTGACAGAAAAAGAAACCCGTAGCGTGACACTACCACCACCATATGACAGCCGGTGCACAGTTTTCAGGTTTCAAAGTCCGTCTTCGACTTCTTCAAATATGCTTCCCAAGGATATGACTTTAGATTTAACTCTGCATTTGACAAAGTGGACCACTTTGTTTGAAGCACTCATCATCAGAAGCACTATGAGACTGATAATTCATAATTCATGTAATTCATGCCTTTTATTATCAGCCACCTTGATTCCTGCAATGCACTTTATGTTGGGGTGCTGCTGCCATTTTTCAGAATGTACACAACACATCTGCGCATCTTGTAACTTGCACTTAAATTTTTCAAGTTAAATGTTTCTTTTTTTTTCATGCCTCGCACGCCAACAATATTCTCTGATTAATACAGAAGAATAGTTATTTGTGAGCAGCAGGTATGCCGAGGAAACGTTTGGTTGAGGGCTTGGCATGGGTTTGTGGAACTTGTTAGAATTACGAGATGCAAATGTGATTGTAAGTGGGTTGCTTTGAATTAATGAGCAGAATCATTTGCGCTAATTAACAAGAGATTCTTATCAGAGCATGGAAACCTGCCACTCTGCCAGAAACGGCTTCTACACAAGCGCACTGCGGGGAACAGACTCTTAGTTTCTTCGGCTATTAATTTCCAAAATATTGGCAGGGAATTGCAAAAACTTGTAATTATCTACATTTGGTTGCCACTCCCCAATAAGCACAAGTCTAGTGTGTGTTTTATGGCAACATTTTAATTGCACAGTTTCAAATCAGAACAGAAAATCTGCTGGCTAAGAGGATAATGTTCAGTTCAATGCGCGCTGTGTGCATAACTGAAACCACGAGTTTAGACAAACTAAACACACACAATGGTAAGTTAGAAAAAGGGTCGATGGGCAGAGACAGCATGAAACAGAGAGGCAGATTTGTCAGAAAAACCTGCTGACAGAAGAACTATTGGCATGAGTTCTACATTTCGGCCCTTTGTGGAGGAGTGGCAAGAAGAAAGTCTTTCCTTAACAGAGACATGGAAGCCGGTCAGATGGACGGAGTTAAGTCCCAAGTTCTCCAGACTCTTAGCTGATTCAGACTTAAAGTTAGGCTGCATTCACACAAGCCTTAATTAATCCACTTTAATCAAGCTTTCGTTTGCCTTGAAAGTCTGGTTCAGGTAGGGAGGTGTATATGCGCAATCAAAGTCTGATGCAGACCATAGCAAGCTAACTCCGGTCCACCTAAATACCTAGGTCTTGTTTTGATTGAAGTGAGCTCTGGTGCAATTCGAATCCAGACGTGATTACCAAGTGGACCAGAGACCACTTCAAAAGCAGGAAGCAGAAAATAACCCAGGGCATTCTGGGTAAATACAACCAAAACAAACACGTGTGTCTGGCACTAGCGGGGAAAAAAATACTTTTTTGGTCAAGACAAGAGAAATCCGACAACGGTTCAAATCTGACGTCATTCCATTTATGTTTACATTTTGTGAAGAAGAAAGTTCTCACTCATGTTTTCTGAGGTTTTTGATGCTGTTTTCTTCAGTAGCTCTTAATGTAGCGCCACCACAGGTGAGGGAGGGAGGGAGAGAGGGGGACAGGCTTTTCATAGGGTTTGATTTGTGCAGTGCAGTGTGAAAATGTAACAAATGGTGCAATTTTGGTCCCCAATCAAACCACGTCTACCAGACTAGCAGGTGTGAAAACACCCTTATTTTCATTTAGTGGCATTTTCCTTAAACTGGATTATTTATTAGCAGAAATAAACTTACTGGGTAAGTTAAGAAGTAAGACTTCTTAAGATTTTAAAATAGTCATTTATGTCTTTCGCAATAATCAGTGAAAAAGTCTTTATTAGCCACACAGCGATCAAACTCTTTAAACAGCTGACCAGCTTTTCACACGTTTTCACTGGTATTTTGACAATTTAATTTTGGTGATAAACCCCATATCCGTGTATTCCAAACTCAAAAAAAAATTATTATGGTCCTCAGTCTACCAGGAGTAGTGTTTTTGGCTAACTTGCAAAATAAAAAAAACGGGGAAAAGGAAAAGGACACCACAGAAAACGGGATTAAAACAATCATCTCGTGAAAATCTTGAAACTGGGGCAGAGCTTCACCTTCCACAAGTATTCCCCAAGTTTTATTTGCAACAAAAGTAGTTCTGTAGAATCTCACTGTGAAGACCTGGCCTCACTTTTCAGATGTTTATTTGTGGAAATATAGTACACCAAGTATCATTTTCTTTCCACTAAACAATTGTGCATCGTTTTTTCATTGATCTCTTGTCACGGTCACTTGAACTCTGCAAAATCCATCAAATTGGTGGCTGCGATTTGACAAAATGTGAAAAGGTTCATTGGGGAAGGAATACTTTGCAAGGAAATGACGAGCCCTATGAAGATCACAGTAACGGTGTCTTCATTTCAAATGTGCGCAAACCCTTGTTGAAACCCAATTTCACAATAATGGTGTTTCTATTAGTGAAGAAACAACTGAAAACACATGTGAAGACATTTGTTCACAACATAAGTGAACCTACCACTTCCTGTCGTCTTCGCTCTGTTTTTTCTGCCAGTAGTAACACCTGGCTGTTGGTCACATCCCTAATTTTAATACAGCCGAAAAACCGACTTGTCTTTTTATCAAAAAACATGAGTTCTTTTCAAATGTAGCGTTTCCATTAAGTATATTTGTTTTTATGTTTCGAATTCGTGCAGTTATGTTCAGAGGAGACGTGGCTAAAGACACCAACATAACTTCTAGAGAAGACGTTTTCACATCGACTGGGGGTGTGTGTGAGAACAGTGGAAAATCGTTGCCGTGTTTATAGAGAAGGACGGAGATAGAAGGAGATGTGCTGGGAAAAGGCCAGCGTAAGGAACTAATAAGGAAATAAACGAAGTAATTCAATCATATCCAGACATCTCTGTTTAAAGCCTGAATGTACTCTGACATTCAAACTAAAAGCAGTTGAATCTCCTCTGCCGATTTTTTTCCCCCCTCCTACATTACACTATCCATGCTGTCAAAAATGATTTAGTGCTCCTCGGCCTGCCTTTGTTCTTTACCTGCCAACAATATCCAAAAAGGTTATTTCATTTCCTGATTCCATTCCCAGTCAAGATCTTCATTCTTCCCGCCACACACACACACACACACCCCCACGCACCCCCACACACAGGCTGAACCCTTCCCCTAAAACACTTTTTAAACCATTTCCGATTTGAACTTATTGAAATGCTGCGTTTTACAGACACTGCGGATTAACAGAAAATAGAGGAAGCCATGTTTAAACAGTGGATAATCCGTTAATTGAATGCAGATTTATTCAAGCCCCGCGCTTGGACTGGACTTAACGTCCTCTGCTGGGAACGGGGAGGGATATTGCCTGACAGTGTGGGTCAGACTCGACTGCTGTAGATTGAAAATTGATTCTCTTCCATTTTTTTTTTTTTTTTTTAAGAGAAGCTACTGTCATTTATGTGCCATATTAATTCCTACCCCGCTGTGCTGCGATGCTGGGGATTAACCTCTCCTGGCTCTGATCTCAACGAGTTAACATACCTACCTGACTGAACTGTTAAAATGACCTCCTGTATCACTTTGGTTGTGCAAATGAATGTCATATTCAGGCAATCAAATAGTCCGTCGGTCGACTATACAAGGTTTCCATCAGTGTTACAGTCCAAGATCACACCAGTCATTCCCTGCAGCCGGAGGCAGAGTGGGGTATAGGCATTACTCTGTCACACTGTGAAGCGCTGTTATTACTCTGCTGCAGCTCACGTATATTTATGATGATGGCTGACACGCCAGAGGGAACGCTGGCACTGTGCTGCGTGTTTTATGTACAACAACGTGCCCTGGGTGAATATAAGTGGAAGCCCTCAATTTATGTGTGTAGGCATTAGTAGTATGCAGATGGCACGACTCGGAAGGTTTGATTACGATAATATATTTAGGATCTGACTGGTGAGGCAGAGATGCTCGAAACTAGCTGCCTTTCCATTAACCATGGAATTACGCGAATCGAAATAAATAAAAAACATTAAAAAAACATTAAGCAATTTCGAATAAACTCAAGTTTTTCGATAAAAAGGTTTTCCGCTCGGATGAGGTGGTTTTTTTGGTCATATCGACACAGGCATGTTTTGCAAAACTGCGCAGGAAGCTATTATTTAATATTTTTTTTCTGCATCACACGAGTCACGTGATCAACAGCCGGATGTTATTTACTGGCGAAAACCGCAAAGAAGACTGAAACTGATGGTGCAACTGCAGGAATGTTCCACGTACACACATAGCATATAGAGAATAACAGAATAGATTGCCATGTAACATCATATAGAATAGTATTAAAGTAGCTGTAAAAACTGCTTCCTTTTTTTTTTTTTGATGACCACCAAGAGCACAGCAATGTCACGATTGCCTTCGCCGTGAAAGGAGGTTTTCAACAACAACAACAAAAAAAAAAAAAAAAAAACAAATAAATAAAAATACCATGATTCAGCAACATTCAGAAAGCAATTGAGGTACCGGAGTCCAGAGTGAATCCAAGTGAGATGGGAATTATTGTATTTATTTATGTGGGATGCAAAACGATTGCTAAACTTGCATGAATATTTCCCACTCTTGGTACACAGGAAGACATAAAACGCTGTCTGATGGAGCTGTTCACTGCCAACCCCAGAGTCTCCTCCTGGCAGTCTGACTCCCAGCTAATGGTTGGGCCAAAAACTCCAGGTTCTCACAGGGACAGGAAGGCTCCTTCTCCTAACAGAGAGTACGACTGATCGGATTACCGATTGTTGCTTTCCGATTGTACACGCGGAACCGACCTGACCCAACGCCGACATAATGTGGAGGCAGCCTCTCTTTGAAATAAATGCACCAACCAAATTTGATGATTCTGCAGTCTATACAAAGCTCTGAATCCTGCAGACAGTGAAACTATTATACAGTATATCAACAGCTGTAAAATCGATCCACTCTGTCTCTGCTGGAAGATATTGAATTTACAAGCCTCACTTACAAAATAACCACTGTGACAAAGACACGAGGTAAAACCAGAGAGAGAGAAAACCCCCCATCAATCTACTGTCTTTAGAAGACAGAAACGACGAGAATCACAAAGAATCTGCGTATCAGCATGTGTTAGCTTATTTCCCTGCGCGAGGCGGATAATTTTCCCATCTAAATATGTCAGAAGTCCATTAGGACATTCCCAGCTCCTCTGAAGTGTCAGTATATTAATCAAGTATTTTAATTTGCCCGTGTCCCCACGTTGCTCTTTTCCTGCTTATGAGGCCCATTAACCTTTGTTTGTGTACAGTTTGCAACCCACTGCATTAATATGCTGCGCAGATTGCGGGCCGAGCTAACAGCACAGCGCGATGATTAAAATCGTCCCCGCCATCCTGAAATGCAGGTGGGAATGCCAAAGTCATTAAAAGCGCTAATATTCTATCATTTCCTCCAGATAATCAAACTGAATAATGGAGTAGTGGTAAACGCCTCGGGCTGTACTCTTATTAATCAGCTTCTGAGGGCAAGGCTGTGTTTGCTTGTATGTGTGCAGCTCTGCTCAGACGCTATGAAAACTATTGCCGCCCAGGACAAGTTATCCGAACGAAACGACTGGCTTGCGAATAGTTCAACGGCGTCACGCCGACTGCTTTCAGCTGCTTTAATATCACCGAGATGTGCCGGAGGAAATATATACGGCCTCGTGTAAGACTGAAATGAACTTTTGCCGCAGCATGTCTTTTTTTTTTCTTTCTCCATTTACATTTTAGTGAGTTGTTTCTTGTTTTTTTTCCCCCCTGCTAAGAAGTGTAGTGTTTTTGTTTATTCCTACTACCTGTTTTGCTTTCCATAATTTATTCATTCATCCCTACATTTATACAAGAATTACTCTCAATTAAATTGCATCTTCGAAGCCTGTTGTTTTCCTCTCTCAGCACTAATGGATGAATAAAATGTGTTGCCACAGGTCTGAAGTCTTGATGACTAGCAGTTAAAATAGTCTTGATGTTTTGCTCCACACCATCTAAAAGTCTTATTTAGTAATGAGTGGAGTGGGCAGCAGCTGCCTGGCTGCTTTTCTTCCCTTCATTTATTTTTTTTTTTTACACATTTCACGCGAAAGAGAATATTCCTTAGCAGATTAATTGTGGTTCACATTAACAAGTTGTCAAATGTTCAAGTTAACCCAGTAACCTCAGAGCCAAATGTTGAAAATTGTTGCTTGCTTTTTGCATGACTGACAGACCGATACTTGTTGACTGTTATCTGCGGAAAGTGAGTTTTAAGGTCTTTTGGTCACACATAAACATGTTTAATTCATTTGCTCTACAACAAATTTGCGACAGCTTCTGCCTTAGAACAATTGGATTTTATCAAACAATCTGAGTCAGGAAGAAAGATAAAAAGGTTAAGATGATTTGCCGGGGGTGCTGTAAGTAGAGATGTAATTTGGCATTTACACATATATTGTAAATAAAACTGACATTTTTATCTATTTCTGTTGTAGATGAAAGTTGATTTCCTAAAGGTTTTTCTTCTTCCTTCATCCCTAAGTACATCTATGGGGAGCCATTAGCAAAGTTGCACAGTCAAAAGAAGGAACAGCAATAATCTGGATGATTTAGCCTGTCACAAAAGAATAAAGTCATACTTTCATCATGTAATTCAATCAAATGTCACAGTCTCAAACTAAATGTTTAATTAGCAAACTAAATATTAAGTTCACAAACAGAAAAGCTCCAGACAAAACATTTAGTCAGAGGCTGAATATTTAGCAAGCAACCAAGCTAATTATGTCGTTTACAAACTAAGTAGATCCAAACTGAATACTTAGTTAGCAAGCTAAATTTTTAGATTGAGGCAAAATATTTAGTTAGTAAGCTAAATATGTAGTTCACAAAATATGTTTTTGTGTTTATATAGAGGTTCAAAAAACTCACTTTTTATTTTTATTGTCTACTTCTGTCAAGTGAGTTTTCATACTAGCTAAGTATTTAGCTTCCAGCTAAATATTTAGTTTAAAGCTAAATTTGTAGTTTGGAAGCTAAATGTTTAGCTTCAAATAAAATGTTTACTTTGTCATTTAAATATTTGGCTTGGAGCTAAATACTAAGGTCGTAACCATTTAGCAAACTAATTAAACAAGTATTTAGTTTGAAACTGTGACATTTATAAATGGACAAATAACCTGGTGAAAATGACTGACAAAAATTCAATCCCATTACTTTTCGGTTATGACAGGCTAAATAACCCAATTAATTGCTCTTGATTTTTGACTGTGTCGCTTCACAAACAGCACTCCATACACGCAACATCTACTGTTCTGCTCAGTCGTCTTCACCAGGAGACGTCGACAGCTTGAATTCTGTTTCAAAACCAGCATTTGCATTAATCCTTGCTGTAGTAAACCAACACAACGATGTGGCCGAGATGTTTTGTGGCTTTCTAATAGGAGCAAACCCTCCTTTGTATGTCAGCGGGTTCCTCTCATACAGGATGTTCCTCTGTTATACAGAAAAAGCAGAGTCCTACTTGAATACAATAGAGTCGTTTTGAAGAATTAATCATTTAAGGTGAAAATACAACCATGTAAATGAAAAAGATCTCCTACATTCACATTTCCAGTCCTTGTGTATACCAGCCACTGCATCTCTCTCTCTTTCTCTCTTCGACTTTATCTCTTTTCAGCCCTGTTCTTTGTCAGCTCAGGGAGAATTTAGCGGTGATGTGTAAGAGAATGAGAAACATGAGAACAGACAGCATCAGGACTTTTAAGATCCAAGAACCTGTCAAATCCTCTGAGGTGAGGAGCTGTCAAAATGAAATTTCAGCCTCAGTTTATGAAGCTGGACTGAACTGCTTTTTATGATATTGTATCTTCTTTTTTTCTTTTTTTTTTTTTGTAGGACACAACAGCACCCATTAAAGCAACTCCAGGCTTTTAGGTGCAACAGAAGGTGAAAGCCGAGTAACAGATTCAACCTGTTACTCGGATTTTACCAAACTGTCGGAGATGCCTTCAGGAAATTCAGGAAATAAACTTTGTTAAACCCCTCTGTCTGGTCTGATTTACTGTATTAAAGCCTCATAATCACGCAGAAGGTGGAACTTAGTGGGACCTGCACTTAATCTGATAAGAAGGTAATCCATTTCTACTAATATCAAAGATCTGGATGCTGCGGTCTGTGGGGGGAAAACAGAAGTGTGGGTAAAAGCCTTTTCGAATATCCAGTCCCATTTTCTTTATCCTTTTAGATTATGCGGGTTGTAAAAAACCCCCAAAAAAACCCCAAAAAGGATTTGCTTTGTGTGTCTGGGATGTCTTGTCAATGCATAAGTGGAGGCTTATGTCTCTTAAGTCATGGTGCCGTAGGATTTTTTCTGGGTTGTTTATCCGCGCTAATAGCCTCAGAGGAAGCGGGAACGGGCCTCGGGGAGAGAGAGAGAACTGCCTCAACATAACAACATAACCAGCTCATACATAAGCGAAAAACATTCATACGCCGCATGAGTGTGGCGAAATAAAGAGTTAAAAGATAAATGACAGAAAAGAAGGGATGATAAACTGCTCTGCCAACATGTAGTGTAATACACACGCACCTTTTTTTTTTTTTTTTTTGCTAGATGAAATCAATTTGACTGGGCAATTAGATTTCCCTGTCATATCACTGATGTGATAATAGTATGCTGTAACCTTTCGGGGCCCTGACAAGATTCGTATCTCCCTTAGATACAAAGACAAATCCTTATGATAGCAAATCTACTGTCTCAGGCAGAGGAGAGAAATGTGACAAGCTGATTTTACTTTATATATCTCATGTGTCGTAGGCGATACTGCACAGCTCAGTCTCAGACAAGGTGATGTTTGACAAGGGAGCAGATGGGGGGATAAAGCAATCAGGCAATGACAGCAGAACAAGGACGTTAAGGATGTGTCTGTACTGTTTTGATTTTCAAGTGGCTTTTTAACAAAATAACCCTACATCTTAGAACGAAATGAGAATTTTATTACCATTAGTGGAGAAGCTGCACGGTCACACAAACTGGACACTGACGCTAACTAGTCTTCATTATTACATTAATACTTAGGCGGAGGTTTTTCTAAGGTGCAAAGTCAATAAAAGTCAAATGTCTGAAGAGTCACTATCTTGACAAAGCTGCTACCATGACAACATAGGAGGAACCGAAATTTCACACCACAGATACGTAATGGTGTGTTCACACCAAACGCGTTTTGAGCATCAGGCGCATGCGGAGGCGTATCGAGGGCCCGTTACGGTGTGTTTCGAGCGTCTAGCACGGCATGATTTGAACCATTTAGAGCGTTTTGAGCATCCAGCGCTCCACATAGACCTTGAATGCAAACCAGAAATGCCTGACGCTCAAAACGTGTTTGGTGTGAACGCACCAAAATGCACATTGTGTCAAACTTGAAACATCAGATGCGTTTTTGATGCATTCGGTGTGAATGCACCATAACTCTGAGGTTTACTTGTATTGAATAATTAAATGTACATTTTCAAAGTAGATGCATCCATTTTTTCCCTCAAGCCTGATCAGTGATCGGCTGGTTGGAAAACGAAATATTCCAATATGCTTCCCTGTCACTGTTTGTGTTTCCATCCAGCTGTCATGTGAAATTCGTATTGCCGGATTGGAGGTTTGTTTTGGACTAGGAGAGAAAAAAAAAAGAGTAGAGAATATTTCTCAGTCAGTTTATTTATGCAGACACCAGGTTGGCAGTTAGAAAACCATGTAGACAGCTTAACCCGGTGCGCATAACCTTAACAGGGGGCAGGCCAGCAGCAGTTTGTACTTGGAAATGTAACCACTGGGCCATGGTGAAGCAAACATGAGTCGATCTCAGGTGTCAAGTGTAGATGCATGTAGCACACATGACTAAACACACGATAGAGCACAGAAGTGCGCCTCCAGCCAAAGTAAGCCGGCGTTGTTATTGTGTCCGTGGCCGGGCCAGCCTCACAGCTGACTGGTTTGCTCGCGCTCCCAGCAGAGTACCGTGTGTTCGTCTGAAAGCTGCTGGAGGATGAATAAGCCCAGTGCTCCCCGCATGCTGTTCCCTATTAAATGGTAAGTGCTGTGGCTCGGCCCGCTGGGCTTGGAATATAGGTATTACCCCGTCGCGCTTTTGTGATACCTAGAATTCAGTGCACTGTCACCTCCCTTTAAACGCATCCCGAGTCGACAATCAGCAGGTTTGTGCCCAGCAGGTTCGAGGCAACGGCGATGAGATTGGAGTGCAGCTCGCTGCCGAGCACCAGGTGCGGGAAGCAAGAAGCAGTTCGGTAAGCGGAAAACACTTCAGTCTGTTTGCTTCCATGCATCTGATGGTAAAAACTGTAGGATATACACTTCACATGCAGTTCAAACCAAATGTTTATATGGACTATTTGAAAGACAGCCATTTTTACTCACTGTGTGACATTAATTCAAAATAAGGTTTCTCTATTTTAAGTCAATTAGGATTAGCATAATTATTTCTATTTGATGTATTTGTTACGTTTTTCAAAGTCAGAAGTTTACATACACTAAACTTTTGACATAGTGGACATAAGACCACTATGCCTTTAAAAAAAATAGTGAAAAAGCCCAGACAATGTCATGACATTGTATGCTTTTTTTTTTTTTTTAAAGGCACACTTTCCACAATCATGCATGTCACACTCTGTGTGCGGACCAAATTCTAGCGAGACAGAAGCTGCTAATCTCTTGAATCACTCAGGTCCCAAAATATACTTCTCTCCCCTAAACCGTCCAATATTTTAATCCAGGCAGGATAAAAAAGCAAGGGATAATCGCATTAGTGTAATCACGCTGACCACATGAGGTTTAGCTGCTTAGCTTTGAGTGGATTTTAGATGCAGGTGCTCGGCAGCGAGGCATTACAGCTCATAATGCATGTTAGCTTAAACCCTGATGAGTATCTGTTTTTGTTACACAGTTCGCTCAACCCGATGGCCCTTTTAAATCTAAACAGGTCCAGCACCTGACAGGGAGCAAAGGGTGTAAATAATTCTCATCGTACACTTACTCATCCAATTCAGGAATTCAGGTGATCCAGTCAATGCACATATTTACATATTTAAAAATTCAGAACCAAGGCATGCAGACCGCTTCTGCGGACATTTGTTGATCTCAGGAGCTTACTGAATTCCAGCGTGATGCCATGCTGACTTTGCAAAAAGTCCCACTTGGAAATTTCCTTGCTATTAAATACTCCATTTTTGGCTGCTAGTGGTCTTATAACAAAGTGGAAGTGATTAGATTGAAAGCAGTTCGGCCACAATATGCTAGGCCATGCAAAATCACACAGCAGAGTCAGCAGACGCCGATGTGTATAGCGGACAGTGGTGAGCAGTGTGACAGACAACCTCATAGATTGGTTTTCATTGATCAAGAAGCTAAGTCATACTTCACTAAAGACAAAGCAAAATGTTGGATGCAGCACGCCACCAGTCAATGGTCTGGGTTGGCAGTTGCCAGAAGAAAAAGCAATTGCCTTTCTACCTCATGCCAAGTGGGAAGTTTGGTGCAGAGGGGTTATGATCTTAGCTCCAACTTCAACAATAATTCCATGCTTCCAACTTTGTGGAGACAGGCAAGCTGGTGTCTGGAAACTCATTTTGGGCATTTGTACCCATGAACACTCCTAACAGATTCTAAAATAAATGTAAAGGATCCCATTTTTTCTAACTCAAGGTATAAATACAATAGCACACCACCTGCAACTTCTCAGATTTCCACAGGGTATTTCTAAAGATCGCTGCTGGGTGGCAGCAAGCCTCCACAACAAACATGAGATGCTGTCTACACGCCAACCACTGTGATGCCATGAAAAGCCTATTCTGTCCATCTATCAGAAACATAAACATGTCAGGCTTGCTAAACTCTACTGTGACTTTAATTAGTCACATGGGACCAAGACTGAGAGTTTCAGCGGCAAACACTCCTGGTGGGTTGCCTTGACGCAAAGACACCAAATGACCACTGTCAAGCATGAAGAAAGACCTTTAGTGCTGCAAGAATGCTTCTCTTTGAATAAGCCAAAGAGTCTTATTGGAGCTCATAGACTTGTGGTCTCTTTGACATATCAGGACATTTAAAATAAAAGCCTCTGGGATTCTTCAGGTTCCTCTGCAGGGTAATGATCCAAAAATATGGTCAAATCAACAGAGGAATGTTTGGACCAGACAGAAAAACAAAATTCTTCGATGACCATCTCAGCTTTCAGACATAAATCCTCCAGAAAACCTTTAGGCTGAGCTGCAAAGGAGACAGCAGCAAAATAAGGACTCTAGAGCAAGGGTGCTCAAGTCTAGTCCTCAAGAGCTACCGTCCTGCAACTTTTAGAAGCATCCTTACTCCAACATACCGGGATCAGCTCTGAACAGGTCTGCTAACGAGCCATTCATTTGGTTCAGGTATGTTGGAGCAGGGAAGCATCTGAAAGTTGCAGGATGGTAGCTCTCAAGGACTGGACTTGAACACCCCTGCTCTATAGTGGTGTTTCCCAACCCTTGTCCTCAAGGCCCACTGCCCTGCATGTTTTAGGTGATACCTTGCTTTAGCACAGGTGATTTCAATAAGCAGGTGTTTGCTGAACTGCACTCAGCTGAATCAGGCGTATTAAAGCAGAGAAATATCTAAAACATGCTGGGCAGTGAGCCTCGAGGTCCAGGGTTGGGAAACACTGCTCTAGAGAGACTGTAAACACTGAATCCCTTTGTCTTTGTACTCTGACCCTGACGACTAAATGTTGTCCTATTGGGAGAATGGGATAGTATTAAGTGAACCTTTTGATTAACTCACTGAATGATTGTACTCAGATTAAGAGTTTGACCTTATGGTTTCACGGCAATAAAAGATTCATTTGTTTAATGGAATTTTGCAAAAATGACCATGGCTCTCCCATAAATACGACAGGTAGCTACTGTACCTATCCAGGTCGTCTTCACTGAGTGCGCTTTCACATGCAAAACCTCCCACTGCACACGAACAAAACAAGAGAGAGTAGATTTCTCTTCGTAAAGAAGAACCCCTGCGGCTGACTGTTCAATTACAATGATCACTGCACTGTTTCAGCAACGGCAAGCCACAGAGAGGGATGGTAATAGGAATAGAAACGGTTGCATAAGCTGAATACTGGAGTATCTGTTAAATCACGTCCTTTTCAACAGCTTTTAAAATCTGAAGTGGTTATGAATGTGTCAGCATGGAGAACACTTTATATTCACACTTTCCTTTTGCGCGAGGTGACAGACTGAGGCTGGCGGCTGTAAAATTGAGTTATGCCACACGTCATTGTGTTTAAAATCTCTGTGTAAGCATCCGGCTGAATTACACAGTAAATTTGTGAATAGCGGGCCGACTGACAGACGGCATGAGCCCCTCTGGCAGAGTGAGAAAGGAGGGGAGGGAAATAGGGAAAACAGCCCTGTCTGACAAAAGCAAGACTGATGACAGTAATAACACAACGTCCATGTAACTCTTGCCAAATGCAGTGCCTCACAAAAATATTCATACCTCACAAACTTGATCACATTTTGTCACGTTATCATTACTAAGTTCAATGTATTTAAAGTACAGAAAGATGGGCAAAGCTAGAAAACACATACCTGTGAATCAGTGTTCAACAGTTTTCAGATTTCTTCTGTTTTTGCCATTTTATCCCAATCAGGCCCTTAAACATAACTGTCAAATTTTTGAGTATGAATATTTTGACCAATTTTGGATCATTGTCCTGCTCGAGAACCCAAGTGCGGTTGAAGTTTGGGTTACATAATGATGAGCAGAATGTTCCTCCTTAATTTTTTGAGTAGAAAGCTGAATTCATGGTCCTATCATTTTAGACAAGTGGTCTCAAAAGCAGCAAAGCAAACTCTGAACATCGGACAGCCACCACCGGGTTTATTCTTCATTTCAACGCTGTAATTTTACTTCTTTGTGTTTTGATGTGCTTGTTTTTTTACCATTTAGGATTTTTTTAGGGGTTTGGTAGCCTACTTCAGATTTCCTGACATTTCTTGGCTCTTCATGTAGTAATTGGGTCTGGGAGTGACTAGTGAAACTAAATTCAACATTTCATAAAAAAATTTAACTGATTACAGTTATTTGATCACTAAACCTGTTTGGACAGCAATTTTCCCCCTTGATAAAATCCTCATTTTTGGTATACTCTGGTTATTTTGGGCTGATATTAACATTTGTTTGATGATCTAAAACACTGAAAATTTGATTAAAAAATAACTAAAGGAAGAAATCGCTAAGGGAGCAAATTAGTTTTTCCCCAGTACACATGGTTTTCAAAAGTTTTTATGAAATCTGAAAAGTGTGAGGTGTATCCAGTAGGATGTACATATTTGTGAAAGTCCAGGTAAAATATTCTGCCTGTGATAATCTTTTATTCTCAGCAAAGCGTTGCTCTTGTTCACATATCTCCATTCTCTACATCAGAGATGTTCATTTACATACCATGCGCTTCCATTATTATCATCTTTACCCTCCAAGAACAAGGAAACAGTAATAAATGGTTGTTTTTCTTTTTCTTTTCTTCTCCTTCATGTCTCATTTCCACAGGAATTCATTAATCTATTCATAGTAGAGAGGCTGTTTTATTTTCCTCTCACTTGTTTTAATTAATGTCAACCTCAAGGTTGTTGTATCTTTAGAAGCAATATTAGCATAGGTATGCAAATAGAGAGAATTCAGCCGATTGCCCGTGAATCTGTTCAAAGCCGAGGTAACTTAAAGCGAGCTCAGTATGCCACCAGACAGAAAGCGGGATAAGAATACGTCTGATTTTGAATGACGTCCCTGAAGCCATCGCTATGGAGAATTTGCCGAGGCACTTGTCAGCCACTCCGCTTTCCACGCCGTCTATGACTTCACTAATTGAAACTTTCCCTTCCTCCCCTATTCATCTCGCACAACGAAAATTCCTGGCACTTCCAAACTAATTACCACGCTGACTGTGGCTAATTAATTTAGAAGTGGTTTACTTTTTTATCCCGCGCAGCCCCCTGTAACACATCATGCACAAAGTGTCGCCGCGTGTCTCGCACCAGCTGCGCCTGTTTTCTCCACTCTGCTGGCTCACCAGTCTGCATACATGAGGGGAGGGCAACGAGGGCAGAGCCCAACACTCCATCACGGCGAGGAGGGGAAGCTGTTTGGAGATGACAGCAATGGGGGGGCTCAGAGGGAATAGGTGCAGGAGGAGGGCGTCTTGGCATGGTTGTTTCATGAAGCCCCACTGCAGAGACCGGATAACCGGAACTGTCGGAAAGCACTAGTCTAACTAGTTCATCGCTCCCATCTAATTATGCAAAACACTGATCCAAATAGACGGTACGTTCACAGACAAACGCAGTGGCTGACGGAAGGTAAAGCGGGCCGAGGACTCTGCAGAGCTGCAGTGTCAGCTCGTGGCTTCTCGAAGGAGCTTTTTGTTTTTCGACCTTTCGGTTTAGGTTTTCGTCAAGCCTTCCGCTCTCACAACAAACGCTTTGGGGAAGTCTTTTTTTTTTTTCAAAGATTTGTTTTTAACACAATTATAAGTCTTCTCTTTAAATCTTAAATGGGCTTTTGTTCTGGGTGTTTGATAATCCGTTTTTTTGTGTGTGTGTCGGGATGTGGGGGGGCGTGTGTGTGTGTGTGTGTGTGTGTTGGCAAAGAGAAACTACCAGCTGCAGTCAGTCACGATCGGTGACAAGAAGTCAGTAGGATTCAGTCTTGTCAAGTAAAAAGTAAAAAAAAAAAACATTTTCGCACACCACTAGATTCTTGTGCGACACTGGGAATTTTGGTCAGATATCAAGTAAGCACAGGGCTAGTACCACCAATACCAAAACCGGTATCGATACTTAAAAAAAATAATATTGAATTATTTGGTTATTTGAGTATCGATATTGGTATCGCCAATACCGATACAGTCACTTTAAAAAGAATTATTTGGTAATTTGAGTTCAGTTAGTTGGTGATAATTATCAACATTTTATAACAAGTGTTTTTTTTTATGAACTTACTACAATAGAAAAAACATAATTCCTTTATTACCTAAGACTTCACCCAGGTGTTTATTAGGTCAACTGAATTTGTAACTGTAATCTGCTTATAACCTAAACAGGATTGCTATTTTCACTTAAATAGTTAATTATAAGCCATGTTCATAATTCAAGTTTGAGGTATATTTCTTTACATAAGTGTATATTCTTGAGTTCCGGTAAGATGTTTCTCAGCTGCCTGAATGGATAATAATAAAGCTGTGGTTCTGGGGGGAATTAAACAGATTGAATTTGAAAGAAAGCAGACGTTTTGATTGGAAACATTACAAAGGCATGAAATCCTGCTCTCAAAATGAAAATGTAATTTATATTATCAATCTTTAGATCAATACGCTCACCCCTAGATTCTGCACCACTCATTAAAAAAGTTAGCTAAATGTAAATAATGTATGCAATCAGTTCATCTACTGTCTTTACCTGCTTATAAAGGTAGGATTGCCGGGGTGGGCTGGTGCTCATCTCCAGCCATCATTAGCCAAGTGGGACCCTGGACAAGTCGCCGGTTAATCACAGGACAAACATGGATGAGCACACACACATACACACACACACAACACGCACACGCACTATAAGAACAATTAAATGGGTCCTATTAGCTTAACATGCACATTTTTGGTTTCAGGACCTTCTTGCTGCAACAAAACAATGTATTCAATCTTGCTCTTAAAGTGCGAAATTATGAACAGATTTCTTGTATTGAGTTTATGTGAACTTCCGATTGTAACTGTAGACGTTATTGGGGAAATGCTTTAAAGAGAGAATCTTATACTTTATACATATATATATATATATATATATATATATATGCAACACATACATATATATATGTAACACACACACATATATATAT
>CAEGAE010047697.1:0-18459 GCA_903067095.1 Girardinus metallicus
CACCTAGTGGACACACTGTACTACAGCGATTTTGCTCATTTTAATCAATCAGATTTATTTATTTGTATAGCACATTTCAGCAACAAGAGAGTTCAAAGTGCTTTATGTAAATAAAAACAAAAATATACAAAGTCATAGAACATACAGTGAGTCAACAATCGAAGCTTATGGTACAGGATCAATGCATGCGCAGTCTGATCTAAAAATTATGCCCCGCCTCTTCCGTGACAACTCTCACGCATACAAAAAACGAATCTCTCCGTCACACATACAAAAAACGACTGTTTGCAGGCGTGTGTGTGTGTGCAACTTTAGTCTTATGCGTGTATGCATGCGATCAAATTTGTGTGTGTGTGTGACATGTTAGTAGTGTGTATGCGCAATTTTAGTATTTTTTTGAGTGTGTATGAGTCTTTAGTAGTGTATGAGAGACAGAACATAGTTTATGACCTAAACGGCCCCTCATAACTTATGGCTGTGATTGTATGCCTCCTCTCCAGTGGCCTTGGTAGATGCACCAGAGAAGACACATACAGTAATTCCTTCCGCACAGTTTCACATAGGGAATTACTGGTGTACATGTGAGGAATGTGCAAGTGGCCCAGATCTTGCTGAGAATCTTTCTAAGATTCCAAGCTTTGTCACTTCACTTCAGTAATGTTGTGTCCCTGTCAGATGTGACACTGTTTAGCTCTCGAAGTAGAATCCTTCTATGTATTATGACTGGAGCAACAAACCCAATGATATCGAACAGGCTGTTCATTATGGATAGGACACCCAAACACCAGCAACATTCAGCTTCTTTGTCCTTGATGTGTGTGTGTATATATATATATATATATACATATATGTAGGGGTGTGGGTGTGTGTGTGTGTGTGTTGGCGTGTTCTAAACATTTTTCTGATTTGTTCTCCCATAGTTGATTTCACAACCTGTTTAACAACTTTTCCAGGGTGCCAATAATATCGGACACGGCTGTGTGTGTGTGTTGCTGGTAAACAGGATAATTATCAATCTGGATATTTGGTTTATGAACATTCTCAAAAACGTCCACCAGGGGGAGTGACGGAAGGATAAGAAAATACAAGAACACCAATGAAATATTATTTGCATCCCAAAATGGCTCCGTTTCACTGTCGGACCACCAAATAATTATTGTGTCTCTTCTCAATAAAGACAAAATTGAGTTAAATGTATTTTATTGCATTTTCCAAAGAAAACAGGCTGAAATATTCAAAAATCAAAACATCAAAACAAGAATTTTAAATCAGTATAATCAGACGAAGACAGAAGATTAATAAGACTGGTAAAAGACTCTCCAAACAAGTGTCCCGTGTTTTATGAAGCATTCTGAAACCAGTGAAATTTGAAATGTGGCATTTTTATATTTCCCTTTCAAAGTCATAATCCCAAACCTATCTGAAAAACTGAATTTCACATAGAAAGTTCTCCATGATGTGATTTTGCAACCACTGAGTTTAATTTAAGTGGCAAAACAAGGTCAGAAGCATGTTAATATGGGAAAAGATCAGAAGTTTCTGCAGCCATTTTAATGTCTGCAGGGATTAAATATACAGAGTAAATAAGAGGGAAGTCTCACCTCTTGATGGGAGTTCAAAATGTCCAGGTGCTTTTCACCTGCTACTGTTAAAAATACTTATTAAAATAGAATACAAAATAAAATAGATTCAGGTGAAACCAAACCTAAGGTAGCTCAGTCACAACCATCTATTTAATTTTTATCATTCCTTTGAAGGACAGTACCAGCTACATTAAGACGTGTTTAAGTGCTTTAAGAAAAAGAAAAAAAACAGTAACTTGACTACAACACTGTGAATATGCAAACAAACCAAAACGGGATTGCCACAAAGTTTAGACAGCTGCAATGAACACAATCAGTAAAAACATGTAAAAACAAACATTGTTAGCTTCAAAATCAGAACAGAAGGAAACATCTGGAGCCAGATACATAAATCCCAGCGTTTTACATCTAATGTGTTTGAGCACATTTTTCATAATATATGTTTCTCAACACACTTTGTATTCATGCTTGCAGCAATAATCAGTCTATGACATGATTATTTATTCATGTTGTAAATAGTGGTCCAAGGATTTTGGTTTTTATATAATTACATCTGATTCAACTCCTGATTTAAACAGTCAGCCCTTAAAGCCGCAGTAAATAATTATCTTAAGTATTTTTTACATTATATGTGTCGCTCTGTCATGGCAGCCTAACATGAAACAGATGATCTGTGAAAAAAAATAACATTTGTAGAAATCTGCCACTTGGTCAGAAACAATCAATTCTGAAGATGACTGAATTTAGACTTTATAACATCTAAAATCTACTGGCTTATGTCTAAGTGTTAGTAAAATATGTATAACAAATAAAAAAGGAGGAACGTCTGAATGCTGTTAAACATGCTTGCGTGTGCGCTGCTCACACCCACCCTCTTGCTCTCTGTTGTGTCACAGCTAGCCCCACAACAGAGCCTGCCATGAATGCTAAAGCTAGTTAGCATGGCCACTGATGACTTCGGATAAACAGTTTCCTGGATCAGAGAGTTGCTTCTCCTCAATTAGCACATTTAGTTTGTTAGCGAGTATGTGAGCTTAATTCATAATGTTAATCAAGCTATTATAATAAACTGGTCATTTATTATTATTTTAAAAGAACAGATTTCAGACTAAAAAATGTAATATGCCTTTTTCGAATCTTCCTGTAGATTTAGTTAAAAGAAAGTAACATCTAGAATCTACTGGCTTATGTCTAAGAGTTAGTAAAATATGTATGATAAATGCAAAATAATTATAATTAGAAGACTTATATATATATATATACAGTCTGTGTTTTTGAATGTAGCCAAATAATCGATAACCATTTAACAATACTCTTAAGAAGCGATTTAAGTAATAAAAATGACAGAAAAAATGAAGTAAAAAAAACAACTTGTTGAATATTTCTATGTGAAAAACTACAGTCACTCTGAGTCACTGCAACGAGACCTCTCCCATTTTACAGAGAAAACATAAATCCATTCAACAAAATGCAGTTTAAGTGATGAAGAAGCTAATCATGATTTTCAACCTTAGCACACTGCAAAAAAATCTCATATCGTTCTTTAGTTTCTACTGCAAATATCTTCATTTTTTTCTCATTTCATGTTACAAGAACTTCTCAGTAAGTTGTACGAGTTTTTGTACTGATTATATATATGAAAAAGGTACTAGCTCCCCTGGCAGATTTTGCTATTTTTAACAAGAAATAATCTGCCAGTGGAATTAATCAATTGTTTTTATTAATACTAACGAATTATTTACCTAAAACAAGCTCATATATCTTTTTCAGAACTTACTTGGGAGTCTGTATGTCTGATTTTAAGCTCAAGTTACTAAACAAAAATACTTTGTAATATTTAGTTTTTGCAGTGCATGCATCAGATCTTTAACAGAAACAGAAAGATTTGTTCATCTCGAAGGTGACACTTATTCAACTCTGTGCAAAATAATTACAATTTCTTGCAAAATGTAACATTTCATCCATTCAAGAGGAGGATTTTCACCACAGTAACTTCTAAGGTGTTTTAAGGCAATAAGTTCATGTTAATGAAGACTAAGCACAACCTGACAAATTGAAGTTCAAAACAAGCACTGCCCTGAATGTCTGGAGTCTCCAGAGTGACCTTGCAGAGGTCACAAGCGCCCATCTCTACCTGAGCAGGGTTAGCATTCAGTGTCATCTGCTCTTCCTGTCCCGGCCGGTTCCATTGCTGGAGACGCCATCCTGCTTGAGGTGAGTGGCGCCATAGCGTTTGATGAGCGCTCCGGGCAGCAGAGCCATGAGCGCAATGGCCAGCAGCTGAGCCAGCGTCCCCCATGAGAAGATGTCGTCCAAAGAGGACAGTTGTGACAGGACGGAGCCCGTACGCACACAGATGAAGTTGTACGGGATTAAACCTTGGAGGAGGAAGAGAAGACGGAAACAGCAGCTGTGTCACTGGATCTGCGACACATCTGTTTGTTTATTCATTTTTATGCTTTTTAGCTCACCTATTAATACAGAGAAGAAGAAAATGGATAGAGGGATGTCGAGGACAGGACAGGTAATGTTAAGGAACCAGTTAGGAGTCATGGGGAAAAAACGAAGGAAGAGGAGGAAGAAGAATAAGCTGCTACGATTCTCCTCCACCTGACAGGAAGATGAGAACAGGAGAGTCCAGGAAAGAAAATATAACAAAGAAAAAGGTTTTGCAGGGAATCAATGGAAAATAAAAACAAGACATGGTTAGGAAACAAGTGAGAAAAATTTTCAGTTTTAATCCGATAAAGCTTTTTTTAAGCAAAAAAGCTTTATTAGTGCAACACTTCAGTCCAACAACTTTATTATGAGTTTAGTTTAAATTAAAATAAATTTTCATTTTACCAAAATGTTTCTGATGGGGAATAAAAACTGTCAATATGCAAGCATCAGAACTTATAGATTAATTTGACACTTTTAGATTTCTTTTGCATTTTATTGAGTTATTTATGGACCTAAAAGATGAACAGAAAACTCGCAGAGGCATTTTGTTACACTTTCATATTTTCCCTTAGACCAGGTTATCATCAGCTTTATCTGCCCCCCGCCAGGTTCATTTTTCAGTCATGTTTGCACCATGTTATTCTTTCATTTAAGTGCCACAACTTCAAACTAAACATTTATTAGCAAGCTAAATAGTTAGCTTCAAACTAAATATTTAGCTCTGAGCAAATTATTTAGTCCAAAGCTACATATTTAGCCTCAAATTCAATATTTAGTTTGCAAACTAAATATTCTGTTTGCAAGCTAAATAATTAATATTTATGTATTTATATTTAGTTATTTAGTTAGCAAGCCAATTATTTGGTTTGCTAACTCAATTTTTTGTTTTGGACTAAACAAACTACCTGGCTCGCTAAAGAAATATTTAGCTAACAAAATATTTGGTTTGAAGCTGAATATTTAGTTGATATGTAAAATATTTAGCTTGAAACTATCACATTTATAAATTAATAAGTAACATTCATTTATGACTTAAAAAAAATTATTTCTATTTCCTTTTTTCTTATAACAGGTTAATAACACAGATGATTGTTGTTTATTATTGATTGTATATCTTCACAAACGCCTAGCATTTAATAAGAACATGAATGAATTCATTTTGATCTGGCTGCAGTTTCAACGAGTTCTGGTTGACAATGTATCAACACAAGACCGGCTGCAGGTTCATCTCAGATATGAGCTGCTTGTATTGTACCAAATGTCAGAATGTCTGTCTTAATCTCCATGTTGGATTCAGGTTTTCCTGCTTCATTTCCAGTTGGGTCATCATTTCTGACACTCGGAAAACATCCAGAATATCACCAGAAAACAAGTTAAATCCTTCAAAAAAAATGTGCACATTCTCGTTTACCACACAAATAAAGATAAATGACCAATCTGGTGAAGATTGACCCGCTTACCTTCATCTGCAGCAGAGCCACTTTCTCTGGGAAGAAGTGAACCACATACTGCTTCCCAAACGCTGAGGACAGCAGGAAGCAGAACGTGGAGCCGAAAGTGGCGAGCAGGCAGGTCAGCATCAGACCCACCCAGGGTCCGAAAATCGCCCCCCCCAACATGTTCTGAAACAAGACAGATTGCATGGAGGGAAGGGTTTTAGTTTCCCTGCTTTCTGTTTAGTTTAAGTCAATGTGTGACTCACCAGGAAAGAGGAGCCAGGTATGGCGAAGGACTGCTTATAGAGGTAGGCGCTACAGAACAGTAGCAGAACGTAGCTGTAGTTCTCTGTTTTGTAAAACTTGAGCATCTTGGCCAGTTCCTGTAGTGACTCCAGGTCTGATGGGAACTTCAGCCTGGACGGAAAACCAGAGGAACACACTGTAGTACACTGCGAGTTTTTTCATTTGCTACTAAAATCAAGTTGTGATATTACTGATGGAACACAATAACAATGAACCTAAAGCACAATAAAGAAAATTTATAACAAACTTGACTGAAAAAGAGAGCAAAATGGCCCATTCAAAGGCCCAATTTTAACCTGATTCAAATGGAAAATCACATTGACTCTGCAGTACTTTCAAGAACCTTTGCATTTATTTTCCAAAATTTTGGGTTGGTTTGTAAATCTTCCTGCATGTTTTAGCATAAACGTGTTATGCTAAACATTTATGGTAAAATGTTCAGTATAATATTTTCTATTTGTGACTGAAAATCTAAATGTAATATCACCAATATACAGCAGGGAGACGCTTCTACAAAGCAAAAGTATTGGTTTAGTTTAATATACCTAATGGTCAATCTGGAAACTTCACCCATCTCTGAACTAGTCACTTTGCTATGGTGCATTTGTACCCTGGTTGTATTTCTTTTTTGTTATAATTACACAAAATGTCTTTTTTGTTTGGTTATTCATATTGTTCCTTACCTGAATGAAACACCACTAAAAGCTCTGTGTTGTTTTTACTGTGTTTTGTTTCTTCTTCTGTGGTATTGTCTTTAAATTGTTTGCACCCTTTACACACATGGGCGTAAACATAGACATGATTACGTCGATGCCTCATTGAGCGGGTCGGTCCGTTTGCTGCGATACGTCACAGCGTCTGCCAAATTTAATGTGGCGTATCTGCCAGTAAGCTAATACAAGGAATGGACCGAACTTCACAAAGTGCCGTTCTGTCACTGACACATTCTCTCACACATACTAATATATGTACTAGTCAAAGAAAGCACTAAAGACAGTGTTTCTAACTTTTGACGTGATTATTTAATTGTTATGGGAAATTTACACCCTCCCCTTTTGTCATGTTGTCCTGCGGGAGAGGTGTGTGGTATTTATTTTTCATTTAAATACATCCAGTTTATTTATAGATCTACTAAGTTAGTCTTTGTTATCACTATTGTAATATATTAATCCATTCTGTAATGTAAATATTTAAGTGAAGCTACGATCGCAAATTAGCAGGAATTAACTTTAGTTCTGTTATGTACTTTTGTGTAGGACTTGGAGCGGGAAGCCACAACACGGTTGTTTTTGTTTGTTGTTATTGTTACTGGCACCAGATCTAGGGGAATCTGAGCCAGTATCAGATTCCCACAGCAGAAGAATCCTGTGCAACCAATATCTGTGGATCTCAGAAGAAGCGAGTTGTTATAATGTTACTCCGGCAAGAGCTCTTTATTCAATTAAAGAAAAAATAAACAAAATACAATTACAGTATAATTCACATTCAGTCAACATCTGGAGGAAATAAAATAAAACATGCATTAATAAAATAACATAATAACAAAAAAATTAAGAAAATCTGATCCTAAGTTAATATAACCAAACTGAACACAACATTCCATCTACAACACACTGTAAATACCAATGTTTGGCACCGTTACAGTGGTTATAAAGGAGATTAAGCTTATCACAAAAAATACACCTTTATCAGAAAAAAAATACCAACATGGCAATAGTGCCCAAATACAAATATAACAGTCACTAATTAAGTCATTTAAATAAACCCAAAATCTCAATGGTTTTAACAACAAAAATCAAGGGCAACACTTTATTTGATGGGTTGTGATCTGACATAAATTTGGTATAAAAGTATTACTGATTAAACTTTAGCTTTAATAACATAAAGCTATATAATGTTTAAAATGTTATCAGTAATACTTTTATATCAAATTTATGTCAGATCATGATTTCTTGGTTAATGTCACGTTGTCATAATGAAGACATTTTGAAAAATGTCAACTTTGCAATAAAAGGGCTGTGGCAGATACAATGTATATATTTCACACCCGAATGTAAGCTCTTATTGTGAAGGGGACAAGGTGAGAAGACACCAACGGTTATCCTTCATTCTATTTTTTGGTTTTGGTTGGAAGACATTGAGAATAAAACAAGACTCAAATTACTTTTTCGTCTTTTCTGCTGACTTCCACATTGGTGACCCCGAACATCTGCGAACATCTGAACATGTCTTTTAACCAGAACTCACTGGATGCTGCGCCGCTTCTCCACCAGCTGTGGTTTCTGGTTTCGGACCCAGTTTCTTGCCAGGCGGCTGTTGCTCCAACCACCGCTTCTGTGTTGTTACCGTTATCAAGCTTCTAGAGTTCTGGCAGCACGATGCAGAACCAGGATTCCAGCTTGTTGAAGCCCAGTTCCATCTCTGTGGTATAACCACTAGGTAGTAGCTGCTTTGATTCCACCCGCCATCAGTCCGCTCAATGAGAATCTGCTTCGGCTTTACCAACTGTCAGATGCGGAGCAGGCCGATCGCTTGCTCTCTGAATGGTTTGGGTGATCGCAAGCCCTCCGAGTTAATGGAGAACATGCTGGCATTACGTGGCTCGGGAGATGTTTCCTTCCTGTTTACACATCTGTTTTTGTGCCAGCTTTCTCCACCTGTTCGCACCGTGCTGGCCAGCACCCTGCTGATCCGGAAAAAGGATTATCGTTCCCTGGCTAAAGAAGCGGACTGGATTTTGTTGGCTTCCAGGCACTACAGTGTGAATGCACTTCTACCAGGTGTGACTCAAGGAGAGTCGGAGCCTGTTGATGCCGTGGCTGCAGCGACGGAAGGAAGATGTTCTCTGTTTCTACCATCGCCGGTTTGGAGTGAAGGCAAAGCGTTGCATTCCTCCGTGTTCGTTCGTGGGTCAGGTAAACGACAGAGCGGCGCTCGCTAGCAGCTGTGTGTGCCGGCAACTTGGACAAGCTGCTTTTCATCATGGATGAGGTCTCTGGACGGTGTTTCCTGGTGGACTCGGGTGCACAGTGGAGCATCATGCCAGTTTTGGCAGCGGACGTTTAGTGCGAAAGTAACGGACCGCTTGTGGACACGGCTAACGGCACCCCGATTCGCACTTTTGGATCGAGGTTGGTAACTGTGTGTTTTCAGTGGGACTTTGTAACTGCTTCTGTGTCTTTACCTAGATTGGGTGCAGATTTTTTGTGTGCTTTTATGTTATTTGTACAAGTTGCTAATAGCTTCTTAATAGATGCTGTGTCTTTTGATACATACCCCTGTAAACCTGGCGGTCCGGGTCATCGACCCCTCGCCAACATGCTTGCCACAGGTGATGAGTATCAACGTCTGTTAGCAGAGACCCCGCTAAGTTAGCAATAATGAAAGAGGAGTTTGCAAACATGGAGCGTCTTGGTATTGTATGGTGTTCCAAGTCCACGGGCTACTCCATTGCACATGGTTCCCAAAGCAGACGGGTGTTGGCGACCCTGTGGGGATTTTCGGCGCCTTAACAATGCAACCAGTGATGACAGGTACCCAATTTCTCACATTCAGGACTTTTCTGCCTGCCTGGCTGGAGCAACCATTTTCTCTAAGGTGGACTTGGTGTGAGGTAACCATCAGGTTCTGGTGCATCCCTTAGATGTACCCAAAACCGCAATTAACACGCCTTTAGGTCTTTATGAGATTTTATGGATGCCCTTTGGGCAGCGCAGACTTTCCAGTGGCTTATGGACTCGGTCCTGGAGGGTATGCCGTTTTTGTTCGTATATTTGGACGACATATTGTTGGCTAGTCCCTCTGCGGAAGAACATATGGTGCACCTTCGTCAGCTGTTTGTTAGGCTCAGTGAACATGGCCTGATTGTGAACCCAGCTAAATGCCAGTTTGGACTGCCTGTGGTTCCCCTACCTGCAAAGGTTGAAGCAGTTTTGGCTTTTCCCCGCCCTCAGTCAGTGAAGCCCCTGCAGGAGTTTTTGAGGATGGTAAACTTTTAAAACCGTTTCATCCCACAAGCAGCTCACCTCATGCACCCCTTGTATGAAGCACTTAGAGGCAAAAAAGGGGACCAGCAGATAGAGTGGACCCGAGAGGGTGCAGACATTCAATGATGCCAAAAATGCATCATTGAATGTCTGGCTTTTGGCCCATCCATCTCCAGTGGCTCCTGTGGCTCTAACAACTGATGCATCTGATTATGCAGCTGGGGCAGTTTGTGAGCAATGGGTGGATGTTGCCTGGCAACCCCTCGATTTTTATTAGCAGGAAACTCTGGAAAAATATAGCACCTTTGATAGGGAACTGCTTGCCCTTTTTCTGGCAACACGCCATTTCTGTTTTATGTTGGAGGGACTTCACTGCTTTTGTTGACCACAAGCGTCTGACTTTTGCAATGGCAAAAGTCTCTGAACCGTGGTCGGCTCGGCAACAATGGCATTTGTCTGCCATTTCAGAGTTCACTACCGACATTCAGCATGTAGCTGGCATGAATAATCTGGTGTCTGACTGTCTGTCCAGAGCAAAGGTTGCTTCTGTGCATCTAGGTGTGGACTACCTTACCGTGACCTCAGACCAACTGACCGACCAGGATATTCTGGCCTTTAAAGCGGCTGAATCCAGTTTGCATTTAGAGGAGGTCTCCTTTTATGAGTGTGGCGCAACTCTTCTTTGCGGTGTCTCGACTGACAAACCTCGGCCTTTGTTGGCTTTGGTGGGTTTTTGATGCAGTTCATTCCCTTCCACCTCCGGGCATTAAAGCATCTGTTAAACTGGTAGGGGCAAAGTTTGTGTGGCTGGGACTCCGTAAAGATGTACGGACATGGCCAGCTTCCAGTTGGCTTGCCAGGGTGCAACAGCACACGAAGGCTCCACTGGAGCACTTTCCTGTTCTGCAACGGAAGTTTAAACATGTGCATGTGGACTTAGTGGGGCTGCATCCACCTTCCAGAGGTTTTACCTATCTCCTGACAATGGTGGACAGAACTAATCGGTGCCCGGAGGCAGTTCCGTTGTCATCAACCATTTCGGTTGATGTGGCTCGGGCATTTATCTCCTCCTGGGTGTCCCAATTTGGTATGCCATTGGACTTGACCTCTGACAGAGGTCCCCAGTTCACTTCAGAGTTGTGGACTGCAGTGGCAGAGAGCCTTGGGGTTAAACTCCACCATACTGCTGCCTACCATCCGCAGGCCAATGATCTTTGTGTGAGGTTCCACCGCACAATGAAGGCTGCATTATGGGCCTCGTTGGTGGATAATAGCTGGATAAATTGCCTGCCTTGGATTTTGTTGGGCCTGCATTCAGCTCCAAAAGAGGACCTGCGGTTATCTTGAGCTGAGTTGGTCTTGGGCCAGCCCTTGAAGGTACCAGGGGAATTTCTTCCGGGTCCAGCGGGTTCAGTTGATTCCCAAGGGAATAGAACAGTTCTAAATGGGGAATCTGGATATTTTGCCCCATTGACAGCACATCACTGCCTTCCACAGGTGTTTATGCCAAAGGACCTGATGTCTGCTGAGTATGTATTTACTCAGCCTCCTTACGATGGGCCATTCCATGTTTTGGAGAGGGGACCTAAGGATTTTTTGGTGGAGTTGGGGGGTAATCAGGACAGTATTTCAGTGGACCGTTTGAAGCCAGCTCATGTGTTACCGGGGGACCCAGTTGAGTTGGCTCAGCCACCTCGCCATGGTGGTCCCCCAGTTTCTTTATTCACTCTTCCAGGTCCATCCCTTACAGCTCGTTTGTCCCCCTGAGGTGGACAGTTCAGGAGCAGTCGATCTGGAGAGTCTCTTTCAATTTCAACCCGTTTCTGCAAAAAGAAGCCGTGGTGGCCGACTTATTAAACTCCCTAGTCGCTATCTTTAGGTATTTCAATTGTTATGTTTGTTGCTGCTCTTTAGTTTTTTCCTTTGTGTGTGTTTTCTTTTATATACTTGTGATGTTGTTGCACATGTTATGTGTTTTTATGTTTGTGACATTGTGTGTTCAGGGGGGGTCTGTGTGGGGGATACAATGTATATATTTCACACCCAAATGTATGCTCTTATTGTGAAGGGGAGAAGGTGAGGTGAGAAGACACCAACAGTTGTCCTTCATTCTATTTTTGGTTTTGGTTGGAAGACATTGAGAATAAAAAAGACTCAAATTACTTTTTCGTCTTTATTTGCTGACCACCACAGTGTCAGCAAATAAAGAAACTTTATGACATAAATATTCATGAAAACTTATTCATTTTCATGACAGGTGTTATGTCATGTTTATGACGGTGTCATGACAGTCTTTTTCACAACCCGTCAAATAAAGTGTTACCAAATCAAGCTATCTACTGACACAGGTCAAAGCTTAGTATAAAACTGTCCAAAATTACACATATAAGTGACATGAAACACTACAAAACTACTCTCTATATATTTACAGAAGATTTTAAAGAAGCTGTTTTTATGGGTTTAAAATTGTTGCCTTTTATCCTACCTATGGATCATAGAGGAAGCGAGTTGTTATAAAGTTACTCCGGCAAGAGCTCGTTGAGTCTTAGCTGCAAACCCAGAGCCAGAAAACCCATTCTCCCTGTTAGACCACGAGAGCGCCCCCACTGGCAAGAAGCACACAGCACATCTGTTTATATATATGGGAAAAGACAAAAAACAAAAAAAAAACAAAAACAGAAGCCAGGACTAGTTCTAATTCAGAAATAGAGCTTGTATTCATTTTTTTTTTTTTTTTTTTTTTTTTTTACTGTTTCTCAACCCACCACATTCTCGTCTAGTATGTTGTGTAAAAAAGATTTATTTTGACTACTTAAAAATTGTGAGACATGGTCTCCCCCCTTTTGTCATGATGTCCTGCAGGAGAGGACTTGGAGTGGGCAGCCATAACACGGTTGTTTTCTGTTTGTTGTTCTCGTCAGAAATAAATCGAGAAACCATCAGTCTCACGTATCACAGCCCTGATCATCCAATAAAATCAGCACAACGCAGACAGAATCCAGTTACACATTTAACTTCAAAACACAAATAATATTTTCAGTCTTGGAAATTTTCTGTCATAACAGTTACTGCTCAGGATAATATTCAGTTACCTGCTAAGTAACATTAATATTGGCTATTGATATCGGCCCAAATTTTGAAATCTGTGCATCCCTAATCTTAAGTAGAAAACGGCTTTCATCTCAGTTTAAATAGTTGAAATTCAAACAGAGCAAAAACTTGAAACCAGACAGAAAAAACAGAACTATAGTAGAATCAGTGACCATGCTGTGTGTCTCCGAGTCAGAGTAACTGGATACATTCAATTCAAAGATAGAAATAGCATCATTGCTTATAGACTTGAGAACAGACTAGAAGACACTTCTGAAAACTCACACAGCAAAAAGAAAATCTCCCGTCTGTCCGTCGGTCCGCCTCCCCACCCTGCCTCCCCACCCTGACTTGAAACTCAAGCTGCCGACTTTTCTCTGCCACCTGCTTTCACGTCCAGCACTGCTTATTCTTACTGGTCAGAGGACAAACATCCAGCCCTCTTACTGGTCCACTGGGTGGTTATCTTGGAAACTGCCCGACACGTGAAACTGAATGGATGTATGTACAGTATTTGAGGAGGGATACTTACAGCTGACTCTACGAAACATGTTCTGCCTCAGCAGAACACTCTCTACACACACACACACACGCAGAGGAACGGACAGATGTGGGATCAATCCACCCATCACATCAGGGTTAACATCACTCACCCCAACATGAACAGTTAACCCTTCAGTTTCCTTTGGCTAAGAAAAAAAACTACTAAAGGGAATTTAGTTTACAAGATGCCTGGGTCAGTTAGTCAGGATCGTGAGTAATATCAATTTACTAGGCACGCACACACGCACGCACACGCACGCACACACGCATAAATGCTTTCTGCATTTGGCCTCAGAGTGTCTGGCTCAGTGTTATTCTATCATCCCTCTGCAGTGTCACATTTAGCTATAAATTTTAACTCCCCAAGTGTTGGGGTTTTATTTAATGCACAAGATCTTAAAGTTTAACTTAACAAAATAGTTTAGGGGATTATTTTGGTATTCTGAGGTGTGTGAAACATCATTTCTGGTTTTTAAGTTGCTTGAATCTCCAGGTGGTGAGTCTGACCCGTTCACTTGGATTACGGGTCATCTTGTCTCAGCTTCCGGGGAATCCCCTTCGGCTTTTGAAATAGATATGAGTGGCTCATTAGAAGATTTGCTGCTTCCTATTATTTACCTTTTTATTCCATTTCAGAAGGTCTAATATAAGGTCTGTATACTGTATTTTAGAAGTGAGATACTGTATTACTAGTGATACTGTGTACATGACGATGGAGTCTGTAGATAAAAACTTGTCTGATCTTTCAAGAGACCCCGGGGAAGACCCAGGACACGCCGGAGAGACTATGTTTCTCGGCTGGCCTGGGAAGGCCTTGGGGTTCCTCCTGAGGAGCTGGAAGAAGTGGCTGGGCAGAGGGAAGTCTGGGCCTCCCTTCTTAGGCTGCTACCCCCGCGACCCGACCCCGGATAAGCGGAAGAAGATGGATGGATGGATGGAGTAGTAAATGTAGTCATTAACTGCGTTTTCATTAACCATGTAGTTGCGCAATTTGATATTTCGAAAATAAATTTGATCATAACAGGAATGGCATTTTCGAAATATCTTAGCGCTAGAATGAGGTGGGGTTTTTTGTCATATTGAAATTGGTTTATTCCTCAAAAGTCCAATAAAAATACTTTTTTACCACTGGCAAAAATCACGAAGAAGAAGATGACAGGAAGTAGTTGGAGGATTGTGGCATACAATGTTTTTTGATGAACAATCTTATTCATGTCTGATTTTAATTGTGTTTTTTATTTAATAGAAACAACTCCGGCTCCCACCTTACCGGCCACTGTTAGTCGGCCGGCAGAAAGAAGGCTAACACTTAAAAGAATCAAAACATTTCTTGACAGTCATGGTGTGGAAACTGATCTAAACTCTGTTAAGCTAATAGAGAATAAAGTTAACGAGTTTAGGGGCATTTTTTCTAAGCAGCCAACTGTTAGTTGAACCAGCTCAATTAACCAGCTAGGTGAGCTGGTTAATCAGCCAGTTGAACTAATTAACCAACTAATATTAGCATCTTATTCTTGTTTGACAATAACTGGAACAGTAGATAAAGGTTAAATCTAAAAATCTAAATGAATAAGATGTTTTGAACAATAAGCCCTTGAAAAAAACTACCAACATCAAAAGCAGTTTATCATTTATATTTTTAGCTTGCAAACCACAAAATAACAAGAGAATAACACAAAATGACTTCACAAACATCAACTACCAATATTATCTTTCAGTTTATTTGTAATTACATTTTTTTTAGTAGCAACAATAAAAGCGTCCCTATCTATTATTATTATTGTTATTTACTTTGATTTCAAGTCAAAGTTGATTTGAAAATCAACCCCCAGATGAGTTCTGACTGTAACAAAATAATACATAAATTTATGACACTGTGAACCATATCTACAACAATGCCTAAAATACATAACAGCACTTTGGCTTATTAAACTGAGGTCTACATGCTGATGACTTTCATTTAAATTAAAAGATAAGATAAAATATCACAATTAAAAGTATGACTTCTATAATAATAAAAAAAACGTAAAAAAGGTGGAGGTAATTTTATTTATTTATCACATTTTCAGCAACAAGGCAATACAAAGTGCTTTACAGGAATTAAAAGGAAATACAAACAAAATAACAAACCAAAAGAAAGAGCGAAAGAAGAAAAAGCTAATCCAAAGTAAATAAACTAGGTGCTCCTATTCAGCTTTGCTAGATAAGTACAAGTAAGTATCCTCTGGTCTAAATGTTCTAAATTGGTAAAAATAACGAGTACTCCACATTTTCTAAGTTATAACGAAAACTAAGTGTTCCTGTTCTGGAAGAATGTTTTCTGGGTTCTAAGTTCGTTCTAATTCATTTTCTGGGTTGCAATAATAGGAGTCTCTCTGCATAATAATCTACAAATTTATCTAATATTGGTCTAAATAGTGAATACTCTACAGTTTCTAAAGAAATAAGCTAAAGAGTGACTAATCTAATTTGTTTAGAAATAAGAAGATAAAATATAGTCGATTAAACCTTCTGGCAGACTTATAGAGGTACACTAATGCAGAAAAAGAAAAGAAAGGAGTATCTGTGTGGCTCTAGTACCGTCAGGTTGGACTGTATTTCATTTAAGACAGTGTGTTGCTACCTGTATTCTCGGACGGCCTCTCCCTCCGGCTCAGATCCCGGCTGGAGCTGCGTCGGTCCCGGGGGAAGGTGCGTCGACAGCAGGTAGAGGTAGACACTTGCAGTCGCCACGATGAGAGTTAGTCCCGCTAAGGAGCGCATGTTGTCCCGTCCAGAGAAACTTTACTGCTGACAGGCAACTTTCACCAACAACTCAGTTTAAGCGCAGAGGAAGTACGCCCGGTGGACGACAGGTTGACGTGTTCTGGTTCCGTTGGACGGCACCGGCTAAAACGGGGTGTCACTTTCCGAGAGGCAAGCCGCATATGACGGTTGACATTCTGCCAGGGGTCGGTGCACGGATCGTATAGCAGCCTGGTGAGAGACAGCTTTCTTCAGTACACATGAAAATGATTTTTTTTCTCTACTTAGCTAGCACATACTGTTCTCCAAAAAATATAGAAATATTTCTTCATTTCTGTGAAATATTAGCATATTTATGAATGCAACGTTAACACGCAATTTAACACAACGACCACTAGAAGGCAGGGGAAATACAACTATCGTACTTGAATTTCCGTTTTAAAGTGAAACATAGTGATATTTCTACGTCAGGCGTATTTTCATTCACCCAGTGGCTCTGTTAAGTGTGTAAACTGTGGAATTAACATATAATTGATAAATACTAACTTAAGAATTTATAAATGAAATAAAACATATTGCTCACTAACATTTAAACACATACAGTGCTTTGAAAAAGTATTTGTCCTCTAGGACTCCCTGGCATAGTTTGCTTTTTGTATTTATTCAGGTTATATTTGTCTAGAATAAAACATGTTTGATGATCTGAAACATTCATCAATCTTTGTGCAGTGCAGCAGAAATATAATATCATGCTTGAGGGATCATACTTTTATTCTTGTGCCACATTTCATGCAGACAGATCAGTAAGAATACGCAAGAACAGTATGGAACTGCTGTGTAATGAAACCATTGAAATAAACAGAGGTGATAAAAGCACAGCAATACATAAAAAGACTGACTAATTTAAACAATAAAAGATACAGGAGATGTATTACTTGTAAAGTGTGTCACAAAGGTGATACACTTTATAAATATTGTTAAAATATTGTATGTTTGAACAATTTTACATTGTAAATGTCCATTTCTGTTAGATTCAGTTTTAATTACTTTATTAATTTAAAGATTAATTTAAAAAAAAGCTCATTTCCTTAATTTCCTTTAAGCACAAAAATAAATCAAAGGAGAACAAAAGCCATTCAGTGTGTCTGTTCTCCCGTGATTTTAGAGTCACATGACTAGCCGTACGTCAGTAACCTGTTCCCAATGCTCATTGCGCACCCTGCGCCCCTCTTTGAAGTGTGGATTCAGTCAAAGTGCACATAAGGTTCGAGTGCGCAGAAGCGTTTAGAAGCGTGCAAAATGTGAGAATTGGGACGTACACCTGTGTCGTAATTTCGACATCCAAAATAGCAGGACTGGTCACTACAACGAAACAAATTATTTTAAATGTACAATAAAGGTATTTTTGCTTTCCTAAGTCATTGTTGGAGATATTTGTTGGAGATATGTGTTTTATTATATGTTGAATACAGAATAGTATATGTAATCACACATGTTCAGTGAAACAAAAATTATTTCAATACTTTACTTTTGAAAACTGGTTTTATTCTAATTTGTTTTTGTGTCAGACAGCTTGCTCAATGAACTTTGCCATATTTCCAAGATGGCAAAAAATACACATTAAAATGTACTAATAACCAATTTAACAGTCTGTGATTTAACTAATTAGAGATGTGATTTTTTTACTCATAAAATCATCTTTTTATGCAGCTAAAAGTTAGCTTGGTATAAAGTGGAGCTAATGTTCCAACAAAGATCAAGTCCAGGACAAACATACAGCATATATAAAAAATAAAAATAAAATGCCTGATGCTACATGTGAAAAATAAAAAGACTGATGGAATTAAAATTTCCTTTTTAAAAGAAACTATGAATGTTGTGACTTTATAGACCAACGAATTTTACAAGAATTTCATCAATTTTCTTCCCCTCTAACCTGAGAAGAAAACAATTGTTTAAAAATCATGATGATATCTCTAAGGAAAATATGAACCACATAACTTTCTCTTCCACTCAAACAACAAAAACTTAAGAAAATAATTATGTATGAAGTTTTCCCTGTAATGATTGTTGGCGCTATTTATTCTATATTTCTTTATCAATTTGAATTTTGCTAGTTTATTTTTAGTTTACTTTATAGTTTTGTATTATTTACAGAGTTTATTTGTAAGTTAGTAATTGTTGATTTTATGTATTTTTTGTTTCATTTTTTTTTTTTTTTTTTCTAAGTAGACAGGAAGAACTATGGGTCCAAAATCACCATATTTGTAGTTCTACTAATCATTTTAGCTATTTTTTGTCTCAGGATGGTGTATTTTTAGATCAGTC
>CAEGAE010047732.1:0-24874 GCA_903067095.1 Girardinus metallicus
AAGCCGCACCGAGCTATAAGCCGCACGGCTCAAAGCGTGGGAAAAAGTAGCGGCTTATAGTCCCAAAAATACGGTATACCTTATATTTTGGTCTGTCTGGTGTCATGATTTAAAATATTAAATCAAATTTTAATCAGTTATTTAGTACTTGAGCTGCCTTTTACTCTTACTCAAGTAAGTGCTTTTTTCTTATAACTCTTACTTGAGTCTCGGACAGCTATTTTTTACTTTTACTTGAGTAAAGTTATTTTGAAGAAGTATTACTGTACTCGAGTATTAAGTACCCCCAACCCCTGGTGGTGAGGACGTGCAGAATGGAAACCTCCAGAGCCTTTGTCTTGTTCTGGCAGCTGCTGCAGCTTTCTTTTGCCAAAGTGATCCATAAGGATATTAAACTCTTTTATTTTTTAATATCCAGCCATCTTTTCTGCTTTATGTAATTTCCTGAGCTCTGAACATTGCCCTCCCGTTTATCTTCCTTCACCCCAACACTAAAAGACAGCCCATAATAATAATAATAATACATCCAGTATTCCACAACTGGAATCTATCCAACTTGATGCTTTTATTCTGAAACCGTCTGACTGAGCCGGAAGTTGTCTTTCTGTCAGCTTGATACGTGACGCTGAGAAGCCTTTGTAACTTTTTCCATGACTGCTCAGATTTCAAATGCTGTGACGTCAAAACAGAGCAAGCCAATTAACGTCTAGACAAACTATCGCGAGATTGACACAGTGGAAGAGTTAACTTCACAAATAAAAATATTTCAAACAATTCAGTGACGTAAAAGCAGTCTTTTAAGTTAACACATCAAATATTTTATTTAAACAACTTTATTGAAGAATCAAAAAAACAATACGTCACATTTACATTATGTAAATGTCTTATGTTATGATATAAACATAACACTGAACAGCAAACAAAATATTTCCATTCCTATAACAAAAGAAAAAATAATATTAATTAAGCAATTTTAATAAATGGGGAGGAGAATATTTCAAATAAATATGCATGAAAATGTTAATCCACAGTTGGACTTTCTACAGTCAATGAACAGTTTTAAAGAAATTATGAAAAAGGGACCAAACATCTGTAACTTTATTGCAGGTATTTCAACACCAAAAATACAACAAGTGCATTAATTACAGTAAGCATTAAATAAATTCAGAAACGGATTATCCTAATGGTCATTAAGGTTTTCAAGACAATTGGTTTTAGTTTTTTTTGGAAACTTGTGGTTCTGCTTGAAAAGAACAGTTCATTAGTTTTTGTTCATAAGATTAAAACAGCTGATAGTTGAAGAAGATTCTGGTAAAACTCCTCAGTGTAGTTTTTATTCTGTTGGTTTACATTTCCATATAAACTCTGAATTACTTAATCAATGTTTACATTTGTACACAATCCAACCAAGTGTTTTAGAAAATTGTCTTTCATCCATAAAAAAATCTTTTTTTTTTTTTCAAACAGTTTGGAGCAAAACTTATGAAGGTTTCATTTCATATCAGTGATTTTAAGATAAATTAAATGTCTGATAAATAAATGGTCTTTTCTTCTTCTGCGCTCATGTTGTCGACTGCTCTGAATCATCATTCCGAAGGAAATTCAAATATAACTGCAAAATCCTCAAATCCCCAACACTCTGCTGCAACCAGCCTGTTTCTGAGTCTGGGTCTCCAACCTGCGGCTCCAGAACCGCCGGTGGACCTTCCAGCACAATAAGGGCCCCATTAATCCATGTCCTTCCACCCTCATCCCGTCAGGGTTGGGAGGCTTGTTGGTGCCTTTGTCCAGCTGTCGGCGGGCGCGAGGCGGGCTCACCTGGACACGTCGCCAGCGGAGCGATTCATGTGTTTTAATAACTGACAGGTTTTAGCAGTTTTTCCCTTAAAAAATCAACACTAAATGCACCAGCAATATTTCCTTAGAGCTAGTTTCACCTCATCAGGTTGAGAACTTTGTGCTTTTCAAACATAATTTTCTGCAAATATCAAGGCCTCAAATGACAACGTTTCTATCATCTTTGGATAGTTTTTTTTCTTTATTTAACCCTAAACTAGAAAGAAACAAAGTCTCTTCAAAATCCTCGCAATAATCTCCCGATCAGTTCATGGGGTATAACTGAACTGTAGGCCTTCCTCACGACGGCCATTTTACTTTCTGCTATATTTTGAGGTTTTCATAAGGTTTCTCCATGCATGTTAATATCTCCTTGTGAAATATCTGAAGTTTTATATCTTTTTCTTTAGTATAGAAATGCACCACAAACCTATGACATGAACTGAAACTTTCCGTAAGGACAGAAGTAAAAGTACATCCAATCCATCTGGACTATTTCTGAGTTATTATCGCATCTGACCGTTCTGATTGAGTCTCTTGTTGGTCTGAATGGTTTAAAGGGCCGTTTCCATCCCAACCTACACAATCAGACATAAACATGCAGCGAATAAATTAACTTTTAATCAGTTTTTTGCACCAAGGCGTTAATAACACTGAGGCTCTTTAAATGTGTATATATATGAAATTTTAAATTGACATTTGTATACAAAATAGACCAGCAAATATTACAGCAGGGTTATGCTAACCTACCCCGTGATAACTCAGAAATAGTCCAAATAGATTGGATGTATTTTTATTTCTTTCCTTCTTGCAGAAAGTTTCTGTTTATATCAGAGGTTTGTGATTCATTTCTATCCTAAATAAAAAGATCTAAAACAATGAGATGAAAGCCTCATGTAGTAGCAGAAAGTATAATGGCCACCGTAACAAAAGCTTCCAGTACTCAGTCATTACACATGAACTGATCAGGACATTATTGCGACACTCCCCGTGTCCCTCAGGGGCCTCCGTAGGACCCGTGTCTGACTGTTGGTGACTTTCTGTTCCGTGTCACTGATGTTTGCAGCAACTGTCGGTTCACTGCTGAACTCTTCCCATCATGTATTGATTTATAGTTGATGTATGTTTTATTTTTTAACTTGTGATTCTGCTGTAACAATAATTAAATGTCATGAATAAATCATAGTCTGAACCTGATGAGGTCATTTAACTGAGTTGGACTGAAGCCAGAAATGGATGTTTGGATCCTGAGCCTTGACCTTTGACTTTAGTCTCTAGTTAGGATCGAAGGTGGAAGCTATGACCTGTTGATCTTTGACCTGAGTTGTTGACATGATGTCAGAGGAATAAAAACTAAAGCGCGAGTAATAAATGGTCAGGTTGTGCTGCAGTTCTACAGACGGTGCAGCAGAGGGCAGCAGAGTTATTTCGGTGAAGTTGATTTTTCTTTTTTATGACTGTTTTGCGAAAATTTAACTTTATATAAAATTTTGAGAACATAAACAACATTCAAGTATTTGAAAATGATGAAGTTATAATCGATTTCTCTGGGACCAACATGCAGTTACAGGAAACAGAAACCTGCCGAGACGAATCCAACTTCTGTATTTAGGAAGTTTTCCCTCATGGGGCCCAAAGCCGGCCGAGGGCCCCATTCGTAGATCGGGTCCTGAGGCCTGCTGGTGAAAAAATTGTCAGCAGTCAGAGCAGAATGACAAAGTTCAAAAGTCGTAAAGAAGATGCTGTGACATCATCAGTGACATCAGCTGCAGGTGGAAGAGACCTGAAGAGCCAATGGGACGGACCCAATCGGACCAGGACGGGCCCAATTGGGCCATGGTGAGGATCCAGAAGCAGCTCTGGTTGGTTCTTCTTGTCGGTTCTGATCGGATCAGTGAACAGAACCCGCAGAACCGGACCTGCAGGTGGAGGTCAGAGGGAGGACGGGTCCGGAGTCTCATGAGGCCGGAAGCTTTTTGGACCAATGGAGCGAAAGAACCGAGGAAGAGGAGGAGGATGAAGGTGAGTGCTTATCGGTGTTTCAGCGTTTAGTTCTGGTTCTGGTCCCTGAGGAACCGCCCCGCCCCGGTCCAACTTGTTCCTCATCATTTTCGTGTCGAAGGAACCCGAGCGGAAAATCTTCATCCCCACAGACCTTCCTCTTCCTCACCTAGGAGAGACTCTGCTGCAGACGATCCGGACCAGAACCAGAATCAGAACACGTCTCCTTCGCCTGGACTCAGACTATCTGACCTTTGACCTGAAATGGTATCTATCCTGATATTCTGGCATTTCACCCTCCTGCCAGCAGGTGGAGGTATGGCGACACTGGCAGTTTTTTCTACCACAGCAGAAAAAACTGTCTCTCTGTGTGTGTCTCTGTCTCTGTGTCTCTGTGTGTCTCTCTGTCTCTGTGTGTTTCTGTCTCTGTGTCTCTCTGTGTGTCTCTGTGTGTCTCTGTCTCTGTGTCTCAGTGTGTGTCTCTCTGTGTGTGTCTCTCTGTGTGTCTCTCTGTGTGTGTCTCTGTGTGTGTCTCTCTGTGTGTGTCTCTGTGTGTCTCTCTGTGTGTGTCTCTGTCTCTGTGTGTCTCTGTCTCTGTGTCTCTCTGTCTCTGTGTGTCTCTGTCTCTGTGTTCCAGCAGCAGCTCCCTCAGCTCCTCCTCGTCTCCTCTGATAAACCGACTCTGGATCGACTCCAGCCTTCTGGAAATCTCGTCTCTTTGTTCTGCTGATTTGGACCAAACCGGTCTCCGTCCCTCGGCTCCTCCAGGACCTTCCAGGATTCTCCAGACCCTGTTTGATGTGTTTTCAGGCCCGGACCTGGAGCCCATCCTAGGCACTACAGCGATTGTGGATCAGAAGACAAACACACACACACACACACACACTTTGCCACTGTAGGAAGGATTTTTCAGCTTTTTCTCAGCAGCACAAAACTGTAAAGGAGAACAATGAGGAACAGAACCGGGTCAGAACCAAATGTCCAGATGACTTCAGGAGGTTCTGGCGCTGATGGGCTGGTCAGGATGGAGAGGTTCTGGTTCTGGTTGGCCCAGTGGCAGCGACCTTGCCGGTGTCTGTCAGTGATGAATTGTGGGTAGAAATACCTACCTGCTTATTTTGTACATTTGAACCGTAAATCATGTTTAGCAGAACTAATGCAGCATTTCTGATGCCGCAGAGCCGGAAGTCGGTGATGAAACAGGAAGTGTCCAGTTGTTGCTTGTTGCCTCCAAACTCCAACAACCAGGCGACGCCGCGGTGCCTCTTCCAGGTAGAAAGGTCAGAAGAGCTTCTTCCACCCTGGCCAGTCGGCAGCATCATGTGACCAATAAGGAGGAAGACCAGGAAGAGATGAGGAAGAGGATCCCCGAATGTTGAACTGGAAACCAGTTCCAGCTGCTGCGTGGACGATCCGTACCGAACCGAGCTGTTTCTCCTTCAGTGGCGGGACCACTGCTAAGGCGTTCCCATGGTAACGTAGGATAACAAGTGGCTGCCAACAAGCCTCGTCTTCCTTTCATCTTTCACTCCTGATGTTTCTTCGGTGTGCGGCAGGTCGCTTTTTTCCTGGTGCCTCCATTCCACTCATAAAGTTCCCAGGATGCCTGGAAGTCGGATCGGATCTCACTCCTGAACCGCAGAGGAAGTCAAAGGGCTGGTTCTGTTCTGGTCTGGATGAGTTCCTTTGGGTCCAAACAAGAGAACTTTTGCTTAGAGGGTGTTTAACAGTGACCTGAGATGGGACATCCTGAGAAGAAGCTGCTGCCTCCCAGCCTGCAGGAGGCGCTGCTGAGGACATTCTGACTCTGTGGGGCCAGAAGCCTCCGTCTGTGTTGAGCAGCAAAGAAGCTCATGAAACCATCCGTTTGATGTTACTGTTTAAAACTTTAGATTTGCTCTAGATCTTCTGATAGTTTAGCATATTTTCATGTTTTGTGGCGTGTAAAACTTTTTATGAGTGTTTTATTTTAGTTTACTCTTATAAACTGGCCTTGTGAAAGATTGAGATTTTATATGTCACTAAATCGTCTCTGGTTTAATGAACAAACAGGACAGTTTGAAACAGAGAAAAAGCCCCTGGTCCCCTGGTCCCGACCCGCTGGTCCCCTGGTCCCGACCCGCTGGTCCCCTGGTCCCGACCCGCTGGTCCCCTGGTCCCGACCCGCTGGTCCCGACCCGCTGGTCCCCTGGTCCCGACCCGCTGGTCCCCTGGTCCCGACCCGCTGGTCCCGACCCGCTGGTCCCGACCCGCTGGTCCCCTGGTCCCGACCCGCTGGTCCCGACCCGCTGGTCCCGACCCGCTGGTCCCCTGGTCCCGACCCGCTGGTCCTGACCCGCTGGTCCTGACCCGCTGGTCCCGACCCGCTGGTCCCCTGGTCCCGACCCGCTGGTCCCCTGGTCCCGACCCGCTGGTCCCGACCCGCTGGTTATGATGTTTTTACCAAGGACAGGTGATGGTATCTAAAATGGGGGCAGTAATAAGAGGGAAACACTTCATTAAATAATCTGGTTCTGATTGGGCACAACAACCAAGTTGAAGGTTCAGAAGAAGCAAATACTTTGGACTTTTCAGTGAACCCAACTGGATCAGAACCGTCAGATCAGGTTCTGTAGTTGCATTCACTGAGCGCTCGTGTTCAGGAGGCCAAATATTTGATTTCTAATAGAACCTGTTTTATTTAAGAAGTCGTTCTTGCTGGGAGTCGATGGCTCAACAGAACTTTGTGATCATTATTAGATTATAATCACCTAACAATTCTCTAATAATACTAAATTATTAGATGATTTTTCATCATTAGTCATGATGAAAAATACAAAGTTCCAGCTTAACGAAGGGTCATTTTACACTTGACGCCATCTTCCCAGGTTAACTCCTTTAAAGGCAGAGCGCCATTTTTCCAAGCATTCTGCTTCCAAGTGTCAGTTGTGCATTAAGTCAGGAAGCAACACACGAACAAACCAATATGTGACAGAGAAATGTCATAACAATGCTTTAACAATAAGTTGTTAAAACATTGTTATGATAAATATTTTCACCTTCAGGCCAGAGATTGAATTTAAAGACTGGTCTGCCGCCAGCAGGACAGGAGTGAGTCAGTCGCCAGTTGAATCTAAGATAGACTCCATCATTCTCAGGGTCTGCATCAATATTTATCAATATTTAATGTCGATCAGATCAGAATTCTGATAATCAATGTAAAAATTCATATTAAGCGCCTGGTGCACAAAATGAAACTACATTAGTAGTTTTAGTCTTTCATCCTCAGAACGTATTTCAAGGAATGTGAGAATTTTGATGGAATATGTTTAATTATTGTTTATTGATCAGTTTCATTGATCAGTGTGTTCAGATGTTGGCCACTTTGGACTCAGAAGTTCTGAAGTCCAGTTAAGTCCAGAGAGGTTAGTTGCCATGGTCACAGCAGCTGGGCTGCACCTGTTTTATTGGTGGAGCTGTGTGTGTCTTAACGAGGTCTCGTTTTTAGCTCGTTAAGGTGGGAGGAGTCACTAATGGGACAAGCTGACCAGCCTCTGGTCACAACACACACACCCTCTGGATGATGACCACCTCACATTAAAACTCTCACTTTTTCTTTTATGAGTGTCGTTAATGTTGGTTTAGAGCCCAACTAATGACACACACACTGATACAACCCTCTCTCTCACACACACACACACACACTGCATAACAGAGTGGATTTTATCCCCCTCATTAGCTTTTAGCTCTGCTGCTGTCGACCTTTAGACAGTCTGACAGATTTAAACTCTGATGACTTCACGTCCAGAACGACTGCTTTATGTCCAATTAAGATCAGACTTCAATGATCCTATAAAGGTGAGTCTATGTTAGTGCCTCTCTCTCTCACACACACACACACACACACACACACACACACACACACACAGACATAAACAGATGGACAACAACCAGTTAACAACAACTGGTCAAGTTAACTCAACAAAGAGAATCAACAAGACAGTTGGGGATCGGGATCCCCTCCTGGTGCTGCTGACCCGTCAGCAGGTAAAAGGTAAGTTCATGTCCGTTGGCTAATCCAGTAGAAACTCGGGGCAGACGTCTCCAGGCACCGGACCGTGGACTGGTACTGGTCTATGGGTTTTGTAGTACCAGACATGTAAATAAACGTCTCTTATGTAAATTCCCTGCTCACACAGACGTTTAGTTTTTCAGGCTGAAGGACTTTAACCTGGTGAACTTCCTGAGTGTAAGAGCTGCAGCAGTCCAGTCCTGAGGGAACAACATGGATTCCTTCAGCTTCACTCCTGGACAATACACTGGCCACTTTATTAGGTACACCTGGCCAAACTGATCATAACCACCAATGATCAGTTAGCCAATCACAAAGCAGCAACTCAATGCATGTAGGCATGTAGACATGGCCAAGACGATCTGCTGTAGTTCAAACCGAGCATCAGAATGAGGAAGAAAGGTGATTTAAGAGCCTTTGAACGTGATATGGCTGTTGGTGAAAGACGAGCTGGTCTGAGTATTCCAGAAACTACTGATCTACTAGGATTACAGAGAACGGTCTGAAAAAGAGAAAATATCCAGTGAGCAGCAGTTCTGTGAGTGCAAATGCCTTGTTGATGCCAAAGGTCAGAGCAGAATGGCCAGACTGGTTGGAACTGAAGAACGGCAATAGTAACTCAAGTAACCAGTCATTACAACCGAGGTATGCAGAAGAGCATTTCTGAACATGTCAAACACATCAAACCTTGAGGCGGATGGACGACAGCAGCAGAAGACCACACCGGGTCCGCTCCTGTCATATAGGCTCAAGAGAAGATTGTAAAAATGTCGCCTGGTCTGATGAGTCTGGATTTCTGCTGCGACATTCGGATGGCCGGGTCAGAATTTGGCGTCAACAACATGAAAGCGTGGATCCATCCTGCCGTGTATCAACGGTTCAGGCTGGTGGTGGGGATGTAATGGTGAGGGGAATACTCTCCTGGTACACTTTGGACCCATTAGTACTAATTGAGCATCATGTCAACGCCACAGCCTACCTGAGTGCTGTTGCTGACCATGTCCATCTCTTATGACCACAGTGAAACATCTTCTGATGGATACTTTCAGTAGGATAACGCACCATGTCATAAATCATCTCAAACTGGTTTGTTGAACACAACAATGAGTTCACTGAACTCGAATGGCCTCCACAGTCACCAGATCTCAACCCAATAGAAAACCTTTGGGATGATTCACATCATGGATGTGCAGTCAACAAATCTGCAGCTACTGCGCGATGCTAACATGTCAATATGGACCAGACTCTGAGGAATGTTTCCAGTAACTTGTTGAATCTCTTCCACCAAGGATTAAGGCAGCTCTGAAGGCAAAAGGGGATCCGACCGGTACTAGCAAGATGTACCTAATACAGTGGCCGGTGAGTGTACAATTCAAACATATTAATCCAATCCAGTGTGACGGCCTCCAGAGTCGGTGATGGAGAACTTCAGCTTGTTACTATGGTTACCAGTCTCTTATCCCTGCTGCTTGACGACGGTTTGATGTTCAAATGGAGAGCAGGTGATCAATAAAAGTCGATCCAGACTCACAATGCCTGCAGTTTCCTGTTGATCTCAATTTGCAGACACAGACCTGCTCTGATCAGAGGCAACATTAGACAGAATCTGAGATATTTCCCAGAATGCTTCAGGGCTCTCCCAGCTGCTAAACTCTCTCTGATAGACGTCAACGAGTTGGTTCAGCAGTCTGACTCAGGAGACTCCATAAAAGGTTTCATGTTTTTCCATCGCTTACCGAGCCGCTGGCGGGACGGATGTTAGTCTGCAGCATTTCCTGATTCTGGTTCACTGGACCAGTCAGGTCCAGATTCTGGTTTTGGTAACAGACGATGATTCAGTTATTCTGTAACAGGAGAAACTGTCTGATCAAGCAGAGAAGCCGTTAACCTCCTCCGATGACCCCTGAGAGCAACGGGATCGTTCCAACATCCAGCTGCAACACACACACACACACACACACGCCGCAGCACAAACGCACACACTGCACCCTCGTTTCCCCTCCCCCTGTCTGTGTTCTACCTGCAGCCTCCCAGCTGCCAATCACAACGACTTCCTGTAAGGCTTGGCAGCCAATCAGAGTCCTGCAGCTACAACAAGCTGACGGGACGACAGAGATGAAGAGTGAGGAAGAGGAGAGGAGCCGCTGAGCTGCAGTAAATGTATTCAGATCCTGAGACTGAACCCAACATCTAGATATTCTTCATCCTCCTCCTCATCACCTGTAATTGTCCCTGTGAGGTCACATGATCACCAGATACCAGGTCACAGCCGAAGAAACAAACCATTAAACAATTAGACTAAAGATGAGTAAACATTCAGAAGCTCGTTAACACTCTGATGCTAACGAGACCCCCAACCAATCAGTGAGCAGCTACGCTCAGGAGATAATTGCCCACCAATTAAAGATGACATGCTTAACGTAGAACTGGTTCTGTTCACACAGAACCAGTCGATCCGGATCAAGCCAGAACCAGAACCAGCTGTTGAATGAGGATGACTCTCAGCAGTACTGCAGCCAGCCAGCAGGCGGCACTCCAGATTTTCTGGATTCAGTGTTTGACAGACAACAAGTCCATCAGTTCCTGGTAATTACAACTGAATTAGTCATTCATGTCAAAGCACAGAGCCTGTCGCCCCGGAAACACAATTAATCACCATCATCATCATCACCAGCCTCACTGCTCCCAACACAGTTTTCACCTGCAGGTAATTACCTCTGTCAATCATCCTGAGCCAGGTGAGCAACAGCTCAGGCTGTGATTGGTCACTTTCAGCTGTCATTAAAATCTCTACCATAGCTCTCACACACATGCAACCTGTGGATGTAAAAATGCAACAGATTGCAGTACCACCTGTAGTCATAGGGGCGCTGTAGGCGGTAAATGGACTGAACTTATTTAGCGGCCCAATGTAGCACCGTAACCCCAACCCTAAGATAGAAGAAGACTGTGTGTACTGCAGAGCCTTACTCAGAAAATAAACATTACTTACACACGGAATGAATGAATGAATGAATGAATGAATGAATGAATGAATGAATGAATGAATGCACTTTATCAATCCCCAGGCAGGAAACTGGACAGAAACTGTTTCTATCCAAAACCAAAAGCAAACACTTCGGCGCAGGTTGACGGGCGCCTCAGGCTGCGCCACCTTTCCTCACATGACAATAACAACAAACAATCCTATCAGGCCCAGTGGGGGGTCGGCATGTTGACTGTTGTCTGAGCCCGACCTCTGAACTTGGAAACTAACTCAGAACTGCCCCCTAGTGGATAGAGGCCAATAGAGCACTGGATTTCAGAAGAAACATGCCATAGTTAATAAACAGACTGAAAGCCTGAAGACACTGATGCTTCAGTCACTAGTTTCCCAGACCCAGTTCCTTCTGTCCTGACCCAGTTTCTTGGTTCTGATCCGGTGACCAGAGCTCTGATGTAGTCGACACTTCCAACAGAAAACAGCAAAGATCTGTCTGCTCCGCCAAGCAGGAAGAGGAACCTGAGGTTCCTGAAGTCTCTACATGTTGGACCTCTGGTCCTCCCCGATGCGGCTGCTGGCTCGCCAAGCCTCGCTGGAGGTCAAAGGTCGAAGGGGGAAACAGAACCACATCATCTACAGAAACAGGCAAGACATCTTCAGTTTATTCTTTCTGATTAAAACAAATAGATTTTTAATAAAATGCATTGCATGGAAGCTGCTGTGTTCGGAGCGACATCATGGCTGCCTGGAGAAATGATACTTTTCACAGCTTTCAGCCATCGAACTCAACAAAAGCAGGAAGTTAAGGGCAGACGCGAATCGGCTTTGGGCTAAACAGAACGGCAGACCAGATACAGGTTCTGCGAAGAATAAAAAACCAAGAGAGAACTTCAGGTTGGTGTCAGGAACATCTGCTGGAGAAAGCAGCAGACATTCTGTGTTTAATGTTGATAATTTACCAAAATAAAGTGAACTGAACTGAACTTTGACTCTGTCTCAAACAAAACTAAGTGTTGGGGGTCTTCAGCTGCTGATTGGCTGACTTAGTGTGTTTCTGGGCAGCCATGTTTAATTCAGGCAGCATCAGTTATTAAAACTACTTAGTGGGTAAAATATTAAGCAGGGTCATGCAGGAACATGTCTGCCTTAAACTGCGCCAGAACGCTTCAACTACAGAGTTTAACGCCACCTTCAGTCCATTAGGCAGCTAGCGGAGACGAAGTCCCAGAAACCTAAATAATAGGCAGCAAATGAGTCAAATAATCGACTGAATATGTGAGCAGAAAGAGGAGAAGCCAAGCGAGCCTAAAGGCTGAGCTCCAGATGCTAAACAGGCTGCAGGCGACGCATGCATCAATAATTACAAACAGAACTGGGAAAGAGAACTGGAAAATATCATCTGTAAGTGCTGAGTGGAGGATTGTAACACTCATCCCATCATCACAATGAAGCTCCTTTAAATTCTCATCCCCAGCTGGAGCCTCTGGTCCATCAGAGCAGCTGCAGCATTCAAAACCTTTCTGACTTCAGCGAGACCCAAAGAACCTGGAGCGGGCCGGAGGAGACTCCAGAGCCAAACGCCGGGACCGATCAGCAGATACATAAATCACTACGAAGGTGGATGTGCAGGTGTGTCGAGCACATGATCAAAATGTCCAACAATAGCATTAAGCACAAGCAAAGGTCAGTTCTGCAGGAGGAAGCACACACACACAGACACACACGAGCTCAGGTTAATGGATCAAACAGCGTTCAGCCCGGAGCCAAGTAGAGATGAGAGGTTTCCTGTTGCAGCAATTTGACACACATGAATGATCAGACCCCACAAACATGAGCTGAACACACACACAGACACACACAGAAAGTCGCCATGTTTATGTTAGAGAAGTGTTGTAGAAACAGCCTGAGCAAAATCACTTAAACGGCATCATAGTGTGTGTGTGTGTGTGTGTGTGTGTGCATAGTGTTCTTTCTGCTCGGTGTCATCAGTTATTTAAATGTGAACAAATGAAGTGAGATTCATTAAGACAGAGAGGAAGATCCTCTTTAAACTTTGACGTCGAGGTGAATTTTTCAGGAGCTCGTTAGGCGTGTGCTCACATGCACACGCTCAGGAATTATCCCAGTGTGATCTGAAATATTAATGCAGACCTCAGCTGCAATCATCTTCACCTGCTCAACAGCTGGAAACAAAACACACAAACAAACGGCTGCGTTTGACACACGCCCGGACATGGCTCCTGGTACCGGTCCGAACGGACACAGAAAAAGGTTCTGGAACTGATCCAAGCACTGGCCCAAACTCAGAAAAATGATGTGCAGCTCTAATCCGGATCAGCAGAGCCTGGGAACTGTTTTCCTCCATAAAATGAGTAGTTAGCCCTGAATGCAGCTGGTTACTGGTTCCAGTCACAAAAATGGGAAGACAGGAATCGATGCAGTTTTTAAGAGAGAAACCAGGAAGTCAACAGACATTACATACATATAACACACACAAATACATTTCATTCAGATGATGTGTGATTTCTTTTGTTTCCACTGTTTCATATTGTGACATATTGTTACCCACATCATGGTATGCATGGTATCACAATACAGTCCATGATGTGACGTTTATGCCACATTGCACATCCCCACCACACAGTGGATTCTGGACCTGGCGGGTTCCGGCTACACGCTGGTCTTGAGTCGCTGACCAGGAGAAACGATCCAGGTAAACATTAAATCAGGTAGAAACAAACTGGTGAACTGCTCTGTGGCGCTTTGAAGCATAAAAGTTGAGTTTGAATCCCAGCCTGGTTCTGATGCTCTCTGTAGTCCAGTCAGAACGGACTCATTGTTCAGAGATTACCAATGGATTTATCATCGCCTCACTAACAGAGCCGCTTTAGTTCTTTAACTATAAACCAAATCCAAAGGTTTAGCAGTCAAACTCTGGTTGCTTTGACTGGAACATCAGTCGGACGGCAACAGCAACATTCCTGTTGCACATTATTACTGAAGCAACAGGCAACAAGCCACAACTAAAGAATACTTTTATTATTAGGAAACACCATCACACATAAAAACCATCATCATCATCACTACCATGATCTCATTCATCATCATCATCATCTCTGGTAGCTCTGAGATCAACACAAAAACTTTTCTGCACATTTTACAGTTTTCAGCTGCGGTGACTGACATCACACAGCCGGTCAGAGTTCATCACAGAGCACTAATAGACTGCCAACCGCTCCGCACACGCACACCCACACACACCCACACACACGCACACACACCCACACACACGCACACACACCCACACCCACACCCACCCACGCACACACTCACACAACAGTCAGGAGGTGGTGACCTGCTATTACTAAGCTTTTCTGCCTCACTGCAGACTGGTGATGATGGTCAGCTATGTGTGTGTGCGTGAGCGTTTGTGTTCCTGAGCGTGTGTTCCTGAGTGTGTGTGGGGGTGAGCGTGTGTGTGTTCCTGAGTGTGTGTGTGCATGGTTGTGTGTGTTCCTGAGTGTGTGTGTTCCTGGTCGTGTGTGTTCCTGTGCGTGTGTGTTCCTGTGCGTGTGTGTTCCTGAGTGTGTGTGTTCCTGAGTGTGTGTGTTCCTGGTCGTGTGTGTTGGTGAGTGTGTGTGTTGGTGAGTGTGTGTGTTCCTGGTCGTGTGTGTTCCTGTGCGTGTGTGTTCCTGGTCGTGTGTGTTCCTGTGCGTGTGTGTTCCTGTGCGTGTGTGTTCCTGTGCGTGTGTGTTCCTGTGCGTGTGTGTTCCTGTGCGTGTGTGTTCCTGTGCGTGTGTGTTCCTGTGCGTGTGTGTTCCTGTGCGTGTGTGTTCCTGTGCGTGTGTGTTCCTGAGTGTGTGTTCCTGAGTGTGTGTTCCTGAGTGTGTGTCGGAGCTGTAATGTGTCGGCTGAGTAACTGACTGACTGACAGCGGCAGTTCGGGGGAATGACAGACGGCGTGACAGCAAACGAAGAGGAGAAATGGAAAAAACAGAAAAGTGCAAGTGTGTTGACCCGTCCAGAGTTCAACGTCAGACCCACAGCCAGACACACACGCACACACACACACACACACCATCACAGCAGGCTTTTAATTAGTGATGTAGTTTTAGTTGACTGATCAGCTTGTAAAGCTAACAATGTTTGCTTCCCTGTGCACACACACACACACACACATAGAGGAAATTAACTCGAGTCAAATCAATTTCATTCTGTGCTTCTGGGATCAAACGTGAGTCAACAAACTGGTGTTGTTGGAAGCAGCGGCGGCTGGTATTGACCTAAAAGTTATTAATTCTGTCTGATCCGCTTTATGGTGGACCAGCACACACACACACACACACGAATCAAACAAACACACAGCGGTGCTGATCAGTGCCCCCTGCAGGCGGTCGGATCTCTGATGTTTCCTCACTCAGTTCAGCTTCTTCTATCTGGAAGATTTCAGGTGTGGAACTGTGGTCAATCAGAGCTCAGGAAGAACACCTGCTCCAGGTGTCCAGGTCATGCTGGGGACCCCGAGGCGTTCCCACAAGGACAGATAGTCTCCGCAGGGAACTGCGGGTCTGACAGAGTGGAGGTAGACTGCACACCTAAAGCGAGTCCAGACGCTGCAAACAGGAAGCTAAAATGTGCTTCCTGTTTGTAGCGACTTTCATGTCATGAACTTCAGCTAATGATCGTTGGAATGAGGTTCTAGACGGATCGATCAGGAACTCCAGAACCTTTTGTGTCAGCTCTTACAACAGACCGGAGAAGCTGTTCTCGGTCCATCCTAGCCTCACTCTGTAGGACTAATCCTAACCAAACTCCTTTACTCCTTTAGCGGGATTCTGCGGTGTCCTTAGCAGGGCTTGCTAAACAAATCCCAGTCTGTCGAATGTGTAGCTAACCAGAATGTGACGGAAACATGTAGGAGAATGTAAGATACAGACGACAAAACAACTGACATGGTGGACATCACCGAAGTCTTTGTATCCGTTTCTCTCTGTGAAACATTTTCCACCAACCATTGCATCTTTCAGGTCAGCCATGTTTCTTTACTCTCCGGAGGTCTTGGAAGGTTCATACATGCCGAGTTGCTGCTGCTGTGTGGCTCCACACCAAACCTAAGTCCTTCTAAAGTTTTTAAAACTGGCCAACAGCTTGCCATGTGAATCTCAGGTATAGACCTCTCAGAACCAAAGCAGGCTCAGTTCGGTGTCCAAAGCCCGACTGTTGGTGAAAACCCACAGGAGGTTGGGATGAGTAAGAACAGAGAAAATGATCTTTCCGGTTTGTTCCGAGTCAGAAATCACACGCTAACCTTTCCACAGGCCATCAGCAGGTAGCGGGCGGAGCGGCGACCCCGACCTTCAGCGGCTCCTCGGAGGACGAAGCCGTCGTTGGAGGCAGACAGACGGAGATGGACGGGAAAAGAGCCAGAAATCCATTCAGAGACGTTAATAAAATCAAAGAGCCCCATATGATCAAGCATGAAGTACATCACAAAGGTAATGTGAATTTAAGCCCAGATCCTTTCATTATCAAAAACAGTGAGCCGTCGCCCAGCAGCGCGCACCCGCCGGCGAATTTATGAGGCTGACTTCCTGAATCTAATAGAAGGATTCAGGTGTTACTAATGGGCGAAAGAGGGAGGTAATAGAGGAGAGACGGAGCTAATATGGAGTGATGGAGACGGAGGAGAGGCTCGGCCGGCTAAAGAGAAACAGATGAAGACGGATGAGAGAAGAAGAAAAGTTGGAGGAAAAGGTGAAGAGATTTGATTACTTTCAGTTTGATGAAAGATCAGAGTTTAACCTGAAACATTTGCATCCTGATGAAATAGATCCAAACGTGAGTAGAAACTTTGAGCTGACCTCCGACTCTGGACACAAGCCGACCGTTTTAATCCTTGACCCTGATTTCGGAACATAAACTCACCTGGGGGTCAGGGTGAGACGGGTCAGACAGGTAGCGACAGTTTACCCGAGTAAGCCTGATCCTGGGAAGGATGGAACCTCACCTGACCCAGGCTTACCTGACTCTGACCGTTTTGTTTCTAACAGAGGCATCTGGATCGTGTGCGTGAGTCGGTGTGTGTGTGTGTGTGTGTTGTACAGAGTCTTTATGGAGCCTGACTCGTGAAAATTGATTAGTCGTACAGAAAGAAGGTTAATCGGGACCTTAAATAAGACTCATAACTCTCCCCCCTTGCTGCGTGTCCCCCACAGGGCGAGAGGTATCACCCCGGGTGGGGGGTGAGGGGGTAAAGGGGTGTCGCCTTCGGGTGCTTTATGGTGTCGTCCACCTTAATGATGTCTAACAAAATGTCAGCGGCCGACCAATGACGCGGCAGCACTCAGAGAAAGAAGGTTAGTCGAGTGGGAAGTCTTTAGAAGTCGTTATGGAGACAAAGATTGAGGAGGGGGGCGACGGGTAGGAGGAGGGGCAGGTCTAAATCCCCGGGGGTTGGCGGCAGGTCTAAATCAGCCGGCTGTTCTGGAGTTGCTGAGGAACAGGTGAGGAAGCCGAAGCTGCAGATTCTTCCAGAGGGAAAATGTTCTCTTTGCCTCAGAGCCAGGAAGCGTCTGACCTCTGACCTTACAGCAGCCTACGACATGTTCACTGACTGTGGGACATTAGGCCATCACAGACAGAACACACTCTGTCAGATAAAAGGGAAACGCACAGTTACTCCATACTGGTCTCATATTGGTTTTAAACTGGTTTACGACTGATCTCTTACTGGTCTCTTTGGTTTGAAGCTGCAGTTTTCACCAGGGTTACTGGTGTAAGTGCTGATTATCAATCCATTATTTACTGATCAGTACATAAAAAAGTTATAAACATCCTTCCAGTTTATAAACGTTTTAAACACTTTGATCTCTTAATGGTTTCTCAAAAAATGTTTTTCATTTTTACTGTATTTCTCATTTTTTATGTATTGGTATTAATGCTATTTTTGTAACTTGTGTTTGTTTTATGGGACTGCGCATGGAAATTAGCATTTTGCTAAATCTGTTTATAGAATTGTACATCCATTAATATGCACTGTTCCAGTAAAATCACTTTAATCCGTCCATCCAGAGGTCAGGGGTGAGAGGTCACCTGGTTATTAGTCTGTCACTGAGATAAATAGTCCAGACACATGCATCCTTACCCAAACGCACAGTGAAACTCTCCCTCAGTGTCTCAGCTGTTTATTGATCATTTTCTTTATTAAATGTTGAAACCTTCTCTCTTAAAATGGTAATAATAACTCCCTCCAAAACACACAGACACACACCCTCCCCTGGTGAGCAATTATTGTCGAGACGCTGAGTAAATCAATCAATAATTCCCTCGCCGCCGCTGCAGCGCGAAGCCAATCAGGACAAAACAGGAGTCATATTTATGAAGCAACAAAGTGCTGACACAGCAGATCGCTCTGCAGGGTGTGTGTGTGTGTGTGTGTGTGTGTGTGTTGCCACTGCAAAAGTCTGTTTATTGCAGCTGCAGCGTTAAGCTTAAATTGAAACTTGAAATAAAAGAAATGGTTCTTTTAGATCTGGAACACGGACATCCAGGAAACCACGAACATTGTCAACGCCGATCAGAATCTCGTCCTCCAGCTGCAGACGGTTCTGGGACTGACTGGTTCAGACAGCTTGAAGCCTCCCAGGGAATGGAGCAGAGGAAAACCCGTCTGGGACCCAGTTCTGATCCAGAGACCCGGTTCTGATCCAGCTACATGCAGCTCCAACTGGATCCTGCTGACCTGCGGGACCGCAGTGTTTTCTGTTGGACCCGCTCAGCATCTGACTCCTCTGAGCTCCTGTAGTCGCAGCGTCAGTCGGATCAGGAGTTGGCGATTCTGACCAATCAGATGCTGAATTCAGGAGACTCTGAACATTAACCAGATTTACAGCATTTCACGGAACCAGAAAAATGAGATTAAAAGTTGTGAAAAGCTTTTCAGGACGCAGCTCCATGTCTAGCGGCGTCTGACCTCCTGCAGCTGTCCAAGCATTGCAAGACGCCACTGATCCCAACACATCCCAGTCGTTTCTCTTACCTTTACGTTTTAGCTTCAGTTTCCTTTAAGCTCTTTCCCGTAGCACCATTTCTCGTTTGTATTATGACCACAAGCCAATCATAACAGGCTGAAAAGGTGGGAAACGGGCCGCTCAGTCTGCCATGAAAAAATGGCATGGACATCGCAATCATTTTGGGTGAAGGAGGCGTCTCCCTCTCACATAAGAAAAATATTTGTATGGACCTTCCATATTTATAAGAAAATCCCATTTGCCCCCAGCACTGTTTCTGCTGCTTCATGAAACGATCCATTCCATTTGATTGATTGACAGGAAGCCCATACTGCTAAAACTCCACTCCAGGTTTTCCTGGTTACCTAAGACAACTCACCACAGCATGCTCCAATCATGAACTGTAAAGAGATTCTCTAGTGCAGCTGATGAGAGCTGGATATGGTAGCATACTACTAACCTACTGCTAACATGTTGCTAACGTCCCGCTAACATATCTCCAACATGCCAGTAACGTCTTGTTGACCTAACAATGACATCTCTCTGATGTCCTGCTAATGTACTACTAACATAGTGCTAAGGAGGAAGCTGATATTTTTCAAAATAAAATTCTCCACAAACTGCAGTAGAACTGAGAAGCGGGAGCCCGTTCTCTCTGCAGATACCTTCCTCTCTTCCACTCAGATTTTACATCTCTTCCTCCGCTTCCTCTCCAGGGAAAAAAGCAGATTGCTTTTCTCACCCTGCTGCTCAAAATGTCATTTTCCTGAGAGCAGCTCAAAGACAGAGGAGGAGGAGGAGGAAGAATATGAAATCACTTAAATAAACATGAGAAGAAAGAGCTGGGGGTCAAATGACTGAAAACACAGTCCTTTCCTGAACATCCCATCAGAACCACAGGAGGTTCTGGAAGGGGAATGGACCGGTACCGCTGAAGCTGAAGATATTCAGAAACCAAACTGGCAACAAGCGAGATGCCTTCAAAGTCCATAAACATCTGGAAGTCCCATCATCTGGTCCTTGTCTGTGGTTCTGTATGGTTCTGTTTCCTGGATGCTGGATGGCCTGGTGGCTCCTGGTACCACCTGGTGGCTCCTGGTACCACCTGGTGGCTCCTGGTACCACCTGGTGGCTCCTGGTACCACCTGGTGGCTCCTGGTGTCACAAAAACAAAAACTTCTCAAACACCTGGAGAGGCTGCAGAGGAAGACCTTCAGTTGGCCTCAAGGATGATCTGGACAAGAGTCCAGCAGCTCAGGAAGTGAAACCATGTACCAGCCCTTATTCAGTTTGAGACCGAGGACCTGGATTCGGACCTGGACCGAGGGTACTGTTGGGTGGAAAGAGCTTGTAAGGTCCAGTCTCCATATCCGCTGCTGGAGAGTCTGGGGACTTGGGGGAAGGCGAGTGCATCACCGCAGCCTGAGACCCTGGAGGTTCTGAGAAGTGTTGGACCGGTAGGGACGGTCCGCCACCGAGGACTGGGATGCACAGAGGGAGGTTATGGTCGCAGGCGTGACAGAGGGCAACTCGTTTCTCCTGCCCTGTGGAAAGGCGGCCGACAGCTGAATCTTGATTTCTGGATGAGGACAAACCTTTAAGGCTCCCAGGGAGAGATGGAGGACCAGGAGGGGCTTCACAGATCCAAAGGACGGGTCAGCCTGAGCTGTAAAACCACCGGTACCGCTGGGCCAGACCGGGTTACTTAACAGGCTTCAATCAGGCTGGACCTTTCCTGTCTGCAGGGAGAAACCGGGTCACACGAGAACCGACCCAACGTCTGAGCGGGCTGCAGATGTGTGTTCAGAACATCCAGTCGGTCCGGCTGGAAGGAAACAATCACTGGTTCTGGTTCTGACTGGTTAGACCTGCTGCTCTGATGAGACTGAACCACATCAGAGCCGGATCAGTACCAGACTCAGTCATCAGAGTTCAGTTCTGAGAGTCCTGGATCCGTCTGAGTGTGTGTGTAACAATCTCTAAACAATGAGAAAAATGTCTGGAACAGTAAGTGAAGCAGCCAGCAGGGGGAGCTGTGGCCCTGCTCTCCGCTCAGAGCCACACACACACACACACACACACACACAGCAGCTTCCTTTGTTTCAGCGGTTTGTAACATGAACTCCACTGAACACAAATCATCTTTATATTATCATCATTATTATTAACATTATTAATATTCATATTTTTATAGCGTGTGGATGGAAATTATATTTTGTTTTGGAATAATTTTTTCATTTTTGTATTTTTAATGCGTGACTCATTCAGAGTATGTTATATGAACCTTCAAATGTATTTCTCATGTAATTTGCAAAGATGACATTTGATCTATTTTACATGGGAAAGTCATAATTTTAAAACAAAAATAAAAACCTCTGAAACATTACTTACATGTCTAAGTCATTGAATAAATTTGATCCTCTGACTGATTCCGTCTCCAATCTGCAAACAAATGATAAAAATGTCAATATTAGGACAAAGAATCTATTTTTTCAGAACCTTTTTCATTATTTCCGTTTTTTATTTCAACTGATTTGGAAAAAAAAAAGCTTGGAGTTTTTATTCAGAGGATCAACTCTGGAAATAAAAATGATCAAAATGAAATTTATTATAAAATAACATAAAAAATTAAAATTAAAGGGCAGTTCTATAGATTTTAGCACAGGAAGCATCAGCAGAATATTGATCGCTGACCTGAATGCTTTTAGGCTGTGAGAACAAACTCAAACTGCTGTGACCTCTGTGTGATCACCAGTTCCACCTGCAGAGCGGCGCCGGCGAGTGGCTCCTCCTTTCTGACTCAAAAACTCCACTTTCTCTTTCAGTCACTAAACACCAGCAGAGAAATACAGAAACATCAAATCTGCAAAAACAAAACAAGCTCAGCTATGAATCATATTTTCTTGTTTATTAAAGAGCCTTAAAGTTAAAAACATCAGATTCACTAAAGTCAGTTAATTCATTATAAAATGTCCGTTTAAACTCAGAATCATTAAATTAGGAAGAAAGCTCAAAATATCGCAGGAAATTTTACTCCAAATGAAGAGATTTTATGTTTCCACTAACAACAATTCAGTAACTACATAATTTTTGAATCAGAAAGTGTAACTGGATCCAGAAGGTTCTGGTTCTGAAAGGGAATAAAACAGATCGATCCCTGAGGAAAAACTGAATTACTGGAGTTTCTCTAGAAAAATAAATCAAAGTTGAAAAATGGAGATGGAAGCGAAGAAGTTCTGCGGTGACCCGGGTTCCGATGAACAATCTGGTTCTGATGAACAGTCCGGTTCTGATCGTCATCATTATTAATATCAATAATATCTTTGATCAATGCAGACATAAAAGTCCCAGGAAACGGCTCATTCTTACTTTTAATCTGGGATTAAAACAAGTTCAGCCTCACTGCTGGAGATCCAATCCTGCAGTTTATTCCTAAAAGCTGTTTAAACCAGGTCACTGGGGTCACCGGGGTCACCGAGGTCACCAGGTCCAGCTGAACCTGATGTTTACTCAGTCCAACACTAGTTCAGGTTATTAGGGTTTTATTTATACTGTAAGCAATTAAAGTTGAGAGGAAAGTTCTGAGGACAATACAGCAGCAACTGGCCGACCCGGTTCTGAGGTGGGACCTGGTCCATTAGAACCAGCTGGTTCTCCACCAGCAGGAACTTCCCAATGGCTGTACTGGAAACCATTTCAGCCGATTCCATCACAACCACTCCAGGTTTATTCCTGAAACGCCGGGTTGGTCCCACGCCGACCAGAACACGCTAATTATCTGCAAACTCTGTGTGTGTGTGTGTGTGTGTGTAGGTGTTTAATACCAGTGTTAGCTGCTGGCCATCACATCAATCTGTCACTCTAGAGAAGTGTCAGCCAATCACAGCCCAGCACTAGCAGGAGGAGGGACAAAGGTGAAGTCACACCAATTTACCTGCTGGAGGTGTGTGAGGAACCATGCACACACACAATCGTGTTTTCCTGTCTAGTGGGGACTTTCCATTGAGTTCCATTCAGTCTAAACAAGAGCAGCGTTTCCCCTCATGGGGACCAAAACGTCCCACAAAGAGCAGAGGTCCCCACAACTCACACTGTAGACAGAGATAGGTCCCCACAAGGAACTAAAAACCTGTTTCTCATACGCACACACAAGTGTTGTGGTCAAGACCACCTAACCCGAGACCAAGACAAAGACCAAGACTTTTAGGGTCCGAGACCAAGACAAAGACCAAGACCAAGGGAAGTCAAGACTGAGCAACACGATGCAACACGATGCAGCAACACGATGCAGCAACACGATGCAGCAACACAATGCAGCAACACAATGCAGCAACACAATGCTATAAAACACGATGCAGCAACACGATGGTATAAAACACGATGCAGCAACACGATGCAGCAACACGATGCAGCAACACCGTGCAGCAACACGATTCAGCAACAAGATGCAGCAACACGATGCAGCAACACGATGCAGCAACAGGATGCAGCAACACAATGGTATATAAAACACGATGCAGCAACACGATGCAACACGATGCAGCAACACGATGCAGCAACACGATGCTATAAAACACGATGCAGCAACACGATGCAGCAACACGATGCAGCAACACGATGCTATAAAACACGATGCAGCAACACGATGCTGCATTATTCACACAGGCTCTCAGAAGTAATAATTTATCTGGAATAAAATATTCATCTGCTTTTAATATTTATTCTGGCTTTTAAGAAGCTGCGTCTCTTCTGAACCCAGCTGGGACACACACACATCTCCACACACACACTGATGCTCATTTTAAATGTTAATAATGACCAAATAAAGATGTTCATTCCCAAAACTGTTTAAGTTTTAATCCAAAGTGCCGACCGCGGGCCGCAGCAGCATCCAACCGGCTGCATGTTGAGTCGTGCACGTGTTAATCTGCGCACGTCGTCTTAAATGGACCAGTGCGAACCCGTTCATATTTATTTCATGTCAGACATCAGCTCTGGTGGGGAACTTGTGTCTGTAATGAAAGAAAGATGAACCCAGACATTTCTGCACATTAACTTCTACAACATTCATCCGTCCACAAACACAGATCTCACGCTAATGCGTCGCTTTGTGCGGCTGAAAGCTTCTCCAAAGCTCACTGACACATTTTACTGAGTCTCTGTGTCTCATTACAGGAGAAGTTTTTCTCCACGTCACATTTTATTCTCATCCGCAGGAAAACGGAGTTCACAGCAACAGGAAGAGGAAACGACGAACTGGAAACAAATCTAGCAACAGAGACGAGAAATTCATGTTCCACAGCCACATCACACGACAGGAAGAGTTAAAAATACAAAACAACAACCTACAGGGAGACCAAAACGCTGTAGTCATCCTGGGAGCTTGACAGTACGTCTTTTTGTGTTGATTATTACTCAACTGCTCTTGTCAAACTAGATGTTCTGTCACTTTTGTTAGAGGGGATCTAACCGTTCAATGTATGTATATTTCCAATACTGCTAAAATGACAAAAATCAAATAAAACAAAAAAACGCAGTGCAGTCATCCGTACTGGATGTAATGTGCTACACAAAGAAACTCGACTAATGGATTGACTGGCGTACAGTTTTCATCGTTTTCTTATTCCGAGGCACACAGGAAGTAGCGGCTCTGCCGGCGCCCGGCGACGGCTGGCCGCAGAAACGGCTTGGACCCCATGATGGGGGGACTGTCTGCCGGTCGCAGCCAGACGCTGCAGAGCGCCGTGAGGCGGGCAACTGGGGGCCAACATGGGGCAACAGAGGGGCAACAGGGGATAGAGGGGGTCAACAGGGGGCAACAGAGGGGCAACAGGGGATAGAGGGGGTCAACAGGGGGCAACAGAGGGGCAACAGGGGATAGAGGGGGGCAACAGGGGCAACAGAGGGGCAACAGGGGATAGAGGGGGGCAACAGGGGGCAACAGAGGGGCAACAGGAGGGAAAGGGGGGAGAGCGGGGGGGCCGGCGGGGCGCC
>CAEGAE010047733.1:0-13854 GCA_903067095.1 Girardinus metallicus
GCCCCTCCTGGGGACTCCCTTGTTCTGCTGGGAGACTTCAACGCTCACGTGGGCAATGACAGTGAGACCTGGAGGGGCGTGGTTGGGAGGAACGGCCGCCCCGATGTGAACTCAAGTGATGTTCTGTTGTTGGACTTCTGTGCTCATCACGGATTGTCCATAACTAACACCATGCTCAGGCATAAGGGTGTCCATGTGCATTTGGCACCAGGACACCCAAGGCCACAGTTCGATGATAGACTTTGTCATCGTTTCATCGGACTTGTGGCCGTATGTCTTGAACACTTGGGTGAAGAGAGGTGCGGAGCTGTCCACTGACCACTACCTGGTGGTGAGTTGGCTCCGGTGGTGGGGGAGGATGCCGGTCAGACCTGGCAGGCCCAAATGTGTTGTGAGGGTCTGCTGGGAACATCTGGCGGAGTCCTCTGTGAGGCAGAGCTTTAACTCCCATCTCCGGCAGAACTTTGAACACGTTCCGGGGAAGGTATGGGACATTGAGTCTGAGTGGACCACGTTCCGTGCCTCCATTGTCGAGGCGGCTTATCAGAGCTGCGGCCGCAAGGCTGTTGGTGCCTGTCGTGGCCGCAACCCTCAAACCCTATGGACCCTTCGGTGAGGGATGCTATCAGGCTGAAGGAGGAGTCCTATTGGGCCTTTTTGGCCTGTGGGACTCCAGAAGCAGCTGATGGGTACCGGCGGGCGAAGCAGCATGCGGTTCGGGTTGTTGCTGAGACAAAAACTCAGGCGTGGGAGGAGTTTGGAGAGGCCATGGAGAAAGACTTCCGTATGGCTTCGAGACAATTCTGGTCCGCCATCTGGCGTCTCGGGAGGGGGAAGCTGTGCAGCACCAACACTGTTTATAGTGCTGCTGACCTCGACTCGGGACGTTGTGGGCCGGTGGGCAGAATACTTCGAAGACCTCCTCAATCCCACCAACATGCCTTCCATTGAGGAAGCTGGGCCTGGGGACTCTGGGCTGGGATCTCCGATCTCTGGGGGCGAGGTCACCGAGGTGGTTAAAAAGCTTCTCGGTGGCAGGGCTTCTGGGGTGGATGAGATCCGCCCGGAGTTCCTCAAGGCTCTGGATGTTGTAGGGTTGTGTTGGCTGACGCGACTCTGCAACATTGCATGGACATCAGGGGCAGTCCCCCTGGATTGGCAGACTGGGGTGGTGGTCCCCCTGTTCAAAAAGGGGGACCGGAGGGTGTGCTCCAATTACAGGGGCGTCACACTCTTAAGCCTCCCCGGTAAGGTCTATTCGGGGGTACTGGAGAGGAGGGTCTGTCGGATAGTCGAACCTCGGATTCAGGAAGAGCAGTGTGGTTTTCTTCCTGGTCGTGGAACACTGGACCAGCTCTACACCCTCAGCGGGGTTCTGGAGGGTGCATGGGAGTTTGCCCAACCGGTCTACATGTGCTTTGTGGACTTGGAGAAGGCGTTCGACCGTGCCCCTTGGGGAGCCCTGTGGTGGGTTCTCCGGGAGTATGGGGTACCGGACCCTTTGATACGGGCTGTCAGATCCCTGTATGACCGCTGTCAGAGTCTGGTCCGCACTGCCAGCAGTAAGTCGGGCTCGTTTCCGGTGACAGTTGGACTCCGCCAGAGCTGCCCTTTGACACCGATTCTGTTCATTACTTTCACGGACAGAATTTCTAGGTGCAGCCCAGGTGTTGAGGGGATCCGTTTTGGTGGCCTTAGGATTGTGTCTCTGCTCTTTGTGGATGATGTGGTCCTGTTGACTTCATCAGGCCGAAGTACTTACTGACAGGAGACTAGCAAAACTTCCTAACCCTTGTTTTCTGGTTTTAATGAAGGTACATCTCATTCCAAACTAAGCTACAGCACCCCTACTGGGTATTATGGGTAACAACTTGTAATCAGCTTATAGAACGGATATTTACACTGCAAGAGGCAAAAAATCACATTTGCAAAATTTCTTGCAAATATTTCTCAATTAGCGCCACAAAATCTGTAATTTGAATTGCAAAAAAAAAAAAAATTCCAAACCAATTGTGAAATCTTGTTGATACTGATCAATAGGAAAAAAATGTTTAATATTATTTAATCTTAAGAAGTACTTATTGACTGCAGAGACGGCTATTTGTTAATATTAAATGGTTTGTTATTGGGTTTTACCACTACATTCTGGGACAATCAACCCTTGAGAACATCCATGATTTTGATATGAACTGAAAATTATAAAATGAAAATTAGTTAGACACTCCTGCTTTAGTTTATTAAATCTTCGACTGAACACGAGACAAAGAAGCGAAGCACAAAATTGGGTCCAAAAACCTGAAAATAACACGATCATCTTCTTGTCTCTCTGCACTGGCGATCACCTGCAGCCATCTAATACGAGTCTAAGTTGACATTCGTTTTTTTTTTTTTTTTTATCCTGCAGCCGAACTCTTGTTGGTGTTGCCTGCCCGCTGACTAATTGCAATAATAATTGTGGTTCCGGCTAAACTTGGCCGGAGCTGTGACCCGAGCCTGCTGTGAGCGGATCGGAGATAATGAAATAATTGCCCCTAATGCTGTTTTCCCCCCACCGAGCCGCCGCCGAAAAACCTCCAGCCTCCGACGAAGAGGCATCAACATTCATTTGGTCTCCATCAGCGGCATTTTCCGCTTTAATTGAAATTTAGATTGTTGTTGACCCCCCGGGTGAGGTTTGGTGGACCGAGCCAGGGGGAGGCTGGATCTTGTGCAGCACTAATGGGGTGGGCTGGCCAGAGAATGCCATCTATTTGTCATTGTGTGTGTGGGTGTATGTGCGTGTTTTTCTTCTTATAAAAAGATGAATTTCAGACCATTTATCTTCTCCCAGCTCTGCAGCCACTTCTGCATATGTATGTGATGATTAGATGTGAACATGCACACACATACACACACACACACATATATATGTATATATATATATATATATATATATATATTTGCCCTAGCTGTATGTGTGTGTTTTTAGTGTCGCTGCTTGGGAAAGCGTGCTCTGATGGGGATTTTTTTTTTTTTAAGGCTGTTCCTGAAAACAACCTCCAGGATGTTAGTGGAAGAAGCTCCTCTGGCGACGCCGCCTGCCTGCTTCAGCCTGTCCTACACATCTGACGGCTTCGCTTCAGCCTGTCCTACACATCTGCTTCTCCAACTAATGAGAGAGGAGGAACGCCTGCAGCGATAGATGTAGAAAGTAAAATCCAGCCTGTCATGAGTCTCTTTAAAGAGAAGCTCTTTTAGGTATTTAGGACTTCTGAGTCGAGTTTGGCTGCATAGGCGTACGGTTTCTATGCAGTCCCAAAATGTGTGGAGTCTAATTTCAGTCAATTCCAGGTTTGGATAAGTATAGAAAAATATTTGAATTTACAAACTTCTAGACAAACAGAATAGGAAGTAAAGTCATTTTCTTATGTCCATCCTTACGTTTTTCATTCCTAGCTTGTTTCATTCTTCTCCTCTTTGCGTCCCTACGGCCTTTGATTGTTCCTTAGTTCCTTCCTTTCTTGGGTACTTCCTTATTGTTCTTAAGGAGGGCTGCTCCAGCTAACGTTTCGGGTGAGAGGCGGGGTACACCCTGGACAGGTCGCCAGTCTGTCATAGGGCAACACTGAGACAGAAAGGACACACAACCATGCACACACACACCTAGGGAAAATTTAGAGAGACCAGTTAACCTAACATGTTTTTGGACTGTGGGAGGAAGCCGGAATACCCTGAGAGAACCCACGCATGCACAGGGAGAACATGCAAACTCCGTGCAGAAAGACCCCGGGCCGGGAATCGAACCCAGGACTTTCTTGCTGAAAAGCAACAGTTCTACCAACTGCGCCACTGTGCAGCCTCGTTACCGATAAAGCAAAACAACATTCATCGGATTTATTTTCTGTTCTCTCAGCCAAAACACGACCGTGACAACCGTACTTCATCTAGGGAAACTCTGCTCTGCTGCGAGTTCAGTCATTATTGAGAGGAATCACTGAGCTGGGACTGCGTAAACCACAGAGAGGTTTCCACAGAGCTGGACCCACTTCAGACTCGCATCACATGGAAACCACTCCGGCACTCGGGTCGAGATCAATATTTCTGGAGAAAAGAGACGCCTTTGAGGCGTGCGCTCCCTCTCTCTCTCTTCCTCTCTCTGGAACAGACGCTCGTTGTGCCACAATTACAGCTATGAAAGCTGTCAACGCGGCATGGGTATTAGTGGACATGAATTCTCATCTGGGGGACTGCACCAGAACCAGCAGGCCTTAATTATTCACAACGTGAACTTATGGGACCGGAAACAAAAATAATAAAGCACTGTGCAAACATAATAGGAACACAGATGGGATGCAGGCTCTGATGTCTTATGTTATTTATTCAAAATAATTATCTTTGTGACTCAAGTTAAAAAGATAAAGTTGTGGTCTTCTTCGGCTAGGGACCTCCTCGTGTGAGGTGGGGGGGGGGGAGACTAAAATAAATGTCATGCGTTAATTTACAACAGCTTAAGTTTGTTTCTATATGACCCCAATGCGGCAGTCAACTGCACCCAGAAAGCAAAACATCCTCAAAAAATAATTACCATTGTTTCAAATAAGGGAAAGAGACAAAGAGTTCCTGTTCCTACTTCACAAAAAAAAAGAAAAAAAACGCTCCTCCGCCTTTGTCCTCAAGTTTTTCTGCTGAACTGCATTTAGATTTGTGGTCGCTACACTCTTCATCGCATGAATTAGCCTAACTGAGGAACAAAAGACAACTCAGCCCGGTCCGTTTTCTTAATTGCTTTTCGACGCCAGACGCAGATCCTCGAAGATAGGACCCGAAGTTGGTGTTAGCGCGGGTACAGTTTTTAATTAGCCCCCTTTTCACAGCACCGCTTCCGTGACAGCTGAAAGCGTGAGCCTTCGACGAGCACAACCCGGATCCTGAGGTTGTTTAACGTGCCTTAACAGGAAGTAGCTAATGGCAACCGAGATGTTTAATCACCTATAGGTGCCGTTCGTGGTTGGTAGGTAAACTGAATCAGTGGCGTAAGCCTGGCAACATTTAAAAACAGCATGCTAGTAGGAGGAACGAGAAGAAACTGACGGTTTTGTGTATTATTTGCATCCAAAGAGTTTAAATGACTGAGGGAAATGAAATCTACTTTTTGCTGAAGCAAACCAAGAAGAAGGGACATACCAAAATAATGATAGCTCTTCAACTTTTTCACATTTTGTCATGTTACAACCACAAATATTTTAATAAAGGTTTTCGAGGCACTAATAGAGTTTATTCAACTGTAAATGAGCAGAGAGGGAAGGGGTAGCCGTGCATCAATTGGTTCAGGGCCAGGAATCAAAGTGTAATTTTTCATGAACTATAAATTGGCCCGGTTATTACTACAACAGACAGTAATATTGTTGGTTTGAGATCATTTCAAGTAACATATTAATAATGGCATAATAATGCAATCTCAAAGCCAAGTAAGCTTTTGTAAAGAACAAAACACTGGAACTGGAAAATATTGTAAATAAAACACGACCACAGAAAACTCAATAAATAAAACAAAAATCAAAACCACTTCCATCCGAGATCATAAATAAAATGGATTATTATGTCTCTGCAAAACAAAGTTTATCACAAACTTTAATGTGCTTTATTGAGAGTACTCCATTGAGAAACACTGGTTTAGATGTGACAAATCCTATTTTTTTCTGCCTTAATGCGACCTGTATCTGATCTATTTATGACAGTTTGATTTCCAGTCGGATTTTTTTTTTTCCGAATGCGACCCAGGCCTTTGTATATCCAATCTTTTCAAATGTGATCTGAAACCTAGCAACAACCTAGCAGACAAACGTGACTCTTCTGCATCCTGATACGCGCGAGTGGAAGGAAAAACAATAATCATGACGGACAATAATGAGGATTAAGTTGCTACAGTGCTAGCTCCAGTCAAACAACAACAACTTGAAATCGCTAGCTATGCCCCACCATTAGCATCCATGTTTACTTTCGCAAACACTGAGCATTGCCTTTTTATGGCCGTTGGCAAAACACTGAGCACGCCTCTACTGCGCATGCGGGACACTTTCAGGTCATTTGTAGTTCACAGTGGAGATCACATACAGGTCGCATATATTTGGAAGTGTGAATAATAACCGCGCCAAAAAAATCAGATTTCACAAAAAAATTGGAATTGGGTGACTTTGGTTTGGAGTGTGAACGTAGTCAAAATCTAAACCTAAATCCAGTTAAAATAATGTAACTAAACACGAATAACTTTTTTTTATATGAAAATGTTTTTTATTGTTCTAACATTAAGTATTACAAAAAATATAATACATTTTTGGCTGGGATGAAACAAGACATGAAAATGCTCATGGATATTAGCTAAATCATAAAACAGCAAAAAAAAAAAAAAAAAATCACATTCTTACATAACCTTAGTTAATCTAAATTTAAAAACATATGTATATATGATTAAAGACATCAAATTTGTATCCTCTTTTTGTTCAATGCTTGCTCATATATTTTTAAGATTAACTTTTCCATTCGAAACACAGTTTTTCGTAGTGTACTCTTACATCACTGAGGCCTGAAATCCCAAGCACGGAGTTGGGGGGGGGAAAAAAAAAAAATGAACCAGTCAGCTGGATAATCATCTCCCAAATTTGGAAGGGATCCACCGTGCTGTGGGATTAGCAGGGAGATTAAATGAGAGCAGGATCCGAGCTGCCTTCAGTCAGCAGACGTGAGGAATGATCGACGGGGAGTTCGCGTCCTCGGCTACGTCGACTGCGAAAACACATCTCGCCTATTGATGGTTACAAGCCTGGGAGTTAAAAAATTACACAGAACGGTGCATTTTGAATTGAGTGCAAATGTGTGTTTCATATTTTGGAGGTTAAGAAAAAAAAAAGAAAAGAAAAAAAGCGCTTTGCCTGTGTTTTTTAAACCAAACGTTTCAGTCCGTGCTCTTGAGAGGTTGGGAAATGAGATTGTGCTGTCGTGTATAATCCACCTCTATAATAACTTCCCCGTAAAAAGGAATAGCTAGTCTGAGCCCGCAGGGGATTTGCTAAGTAACTCCGTCAGAGAGCAATGGCTACTCAACGCTAACATAGCCCAACACCATAAATACAACCCATCTGCTAAGGAGGGCATTTCACAGTAAAAGTAATTTTTCTTCTCACAGGTGAACACTTTTTTTTTTTTACACTCAGCAGAGATACAGGAACAAGTCAGAAAGTGACTTTTTTTGTGTGTGATAAAACACATTAATGGTTTCCCATAAAGAGCCATCAGTTCCACACAGCCACCGTTTTATCAAACCTGGCACGTAATAAAAATTTTCATAATGGAATCTTAAATCAATTCATAAAGTCGGGCTGCAGTTTGGGGTTGTCTGGGATGAAAATCTAATATTTCAACACTGATTATGTCACAACGAGCGCATGAGTGTTTTACATCTGGACCTCCTGTCCGATTTAATCTTCAGAAGAAAGTATTTCGCTTTTTCAAACGGAATAAAGGAAAAGCAAAGAGAGAAAAGTGTAAGTCAGGAGGTGTTATGTAGTTACAAATCTTAACAAAATGTAAAACTGATTCATCACAATTCAAAGTTGAATGTTACATATATAATTTACTGAGAAGCCCAGTTTTTCTGGAGCAGCTCTGTCAAAACATCGTCTAATTACAGACCCTTAAAGATTATTAGTATCTTTATAAATACGTGTGAAAAACCTTTAAAATAAAATTAACTTTAACGCAAAAAGTCGAAAAAAAAAAATGTTTTTTTTTCATACTTTCATTTTTGATTGGATTGTTGAGGACATTTCATATGCAGGTTTTACAATGTGAGGAATGGTTTTTATGACAAAAGAAGAAATTACTTTTAGAGCATTGAGAAATATGTACACCTGCTAACAACAACAACAAAAACATGCTAAAATGACCCAATAAAAGTGTGATAAAACATGGTGGCTAATGTTCAGTCAGTGTGAAAGTATTAGTTTCCTCATGTAACCCAGTTGCTGATGACCCTTAATACTTCACAATTAGCCTCGGAGTTGAATTCAGCATCAATTACGGCGCTAAAGCGACTGAACATAGATGAGTGCTGACCCTTTCATCACACTCGCGTCACTGAGGGAGATTTTCTTCCTCATGTCGATGGCTTTTACTGTCAAACTTTGTGGAATTGAAGACACAGCATTTATTATTGCTGCTCCTGAAAACGGTTTAAAATTTATTTGATCTTTTTTTCTAGGTTACAGTGATAAGACAAAACTTGAGTTTAGATCATTCTATGTGTTGTAGATTTTCAACCGAATCGCTGAACTTTGAGGGCTGCTGTTTCATTTAGTCAAGACGACGCTATGAAGCAGATTCCAACTTTAGCGTCATTACCAGCTAACGTTTAGCCAGTTGCGGTATCTTTTTATAGTGCTTACAAATCACTCTACCCATAATCCCCTCTTTACAAAATAGCTTTTACCTCATTTACCAGACGACGTCCTTCGCTGGCAAAGCCTGAATAACATTTCATGGGTCAGATTTATACACTTATGCAGTGTGTTAGTGTGTTTTAGGCCATTGTTGGAGCTAATGCATGTGATAACGTGGTCTGCAGGTGGAACCAGTTTAGAGTTGGCATTTATGTTGCCTTGGCACGTACAGATGAGGAGCAAGAAAGCTCCGGCGGTTTCCCGGCCCTTTAAAAGAGCTCCACGATGGATGTCAAACTTTGGTCCACGGCAATGTCTCAAAATGTCACCGCAACCCACACACGTCCAGGTGCATAAAACGATAACAGGGAGAGAATTTTTCCCTCCAGAGTCCACAATCACCACCGAGCAGAGAGATATAAAGTGGAAAGGCCCAGAGTAAATAACTCAGTTATACTCTGTGCTCCAGGACGGACAAAATTAAAATACACTAGCAAACAATTGACATTGCCTTGGGACATGGCTGAGTCATACTGAAGCACACACTTGTCACACACACACACCCACACAAAACACACACACATGCGTACACTTGGAAGCATATTTCAGGATTTTCAGGCCACTGACCAAACATCCCCTAACCAGAACACCATGTAGCTCTGCTCATCGCTGCTCCTGGTCAGCTGCTTTGTGATCATACAGCGCAACATGCGTAACATGCACTTTGCGTTTGACGGCCAAAGCCTGGATTCACACGTGGCTGACTGCTTTGTGGCGCTCCCTCACTTTCCCACAGTCCTTTTGTGTCTCTCTTTCCGCCGTCGTCCCGTTCAAACCCGCACTTCCTTTCCTTATGTATTCCCTAGAGTCTCATGTCTACTTGGGAAGTTAAGCTGTTTGCGTTAGATAGGGAAGATTGCGGCTCTGTTGGACCGAGGCTCATAAAATCCCACAGATCTTATCCTAATTGCCTGAGATTTGAGGGGCGAAATCTGCTGAGCACAGCAGGGGGAAGCTTGTCATTTGAAACAAACAGGGATCCAGCACGGTTGTACAGAAGGAGCCACCTCTTGTTTTCATCGCAGCAGGACTCGAGAGAAAACCTCGCACAAGCAAACAGGCAGGTGGACATGCAACCGACATTCCCCGAACCGGTGGAAAACCCAAGCTTCCACTCACTGGAAATAATTACAAAAAAGCAAAAGAGACGAAGAAGCGACAGCAAAACATCTGGGTTGTGGCTTTAACATTTTGGTGATTCCCTGAAATAATCAACATTGCGTGTATCTCAGTATCTCAGTGAGCTGCGGAATCAGTGCAGGAAATAATGAGCTTGTTTCATTTATTTATTTTCTTTTCATTTGGCTCATTTTCATTCTGCTCATGCTTCTGTAAGAGTAAAGGTCAAAATGAACATCTCGGCAATCAAAGCAAAAGAGCCACTCTACCAGTGCAATATGCATTTCAGTAAAATCAGTTATAAACAGTCTGCTTAGAATCCGTTCCCTGTATCTGGAAAACGGGAAATTTACAAAGGGAAAGTTGTATATATTGGCCACAGGAATGAGTGAATAGTGTATCTTTCTTGACAGTGATTTTCTTTTTGATATATAAATTGTTTAACATGCCTTTATATTAGTTAATAATATGTAAGTTTATCAGGTTAGTCTAAAATTTAACATTTTCTCTCATCAGGAACAACTACAGACACTTATAGAAAAAAATAATAATTTGGAACAGCATTGAAACAAGGAAATGACAAGCATAGAAAACAGAAGTAAATTCTCTATGCTGCTATCCCACTGTTTTGTTTTATTTTGCCATGTACGTTGACGATATATAAACTTCTGATGTAAGTCTAAATGTAAAGAAATTAAGAACTTTCTGAGAAACATTAAGTCTTGGGATTTCTTTTGATTTCACTTTTTGTAAAATAAGTCATTAGTTTAAGCAATTGGACCAACTTCCTTTCAACATTCACAGTTTAACTTTTAACAATGTCTTAAAAAATTTGGTAAGACTTTACTTGAAGGTATGTAGATAAATAAGACTATGTTTATAACTGGCGTTATAAACATGATATAACACCAGTTATGAACATGAAGGATTCTTCATGAATGACTATGACTGTTGCTATGAAGTGTCATTTGGTAAATAATGACACATTTAATGCAAAGTTGTACTAAAACTTGCATTAAAAGTCCATTAAAAGTGACATTATTTACCAAATGACACTTCATGACAACAGTCAAAATCATTCATGAAGACTCATTCATGTTCATAACTGGGGTTATATCATGTTTATAGCAGTATTATGTCAGTCTTATGCACACCCCTTCAAATAAAGTGCTTCCATAACTTTTAGCTTTGTATTGAGATACAGTCACACTTTTCATCTGGCAGTTTAGGGATCTGCAAACCTTTGATTCCAGAGCCAGAAGCGACTATTTGGCGCTGTCAATAAAATATTGCTCTGTATTGTTTGCGTCATTTTTTTGTTCTATACCCCTAAGAAAAACAAAAAAATAAACAAGGACTGGTTGACTAAACTTTGTCTACGACGGTAAAGATTTGGCCTCTTGTTCTGCAGACAGACTGAAAGCCCCACTGCTCCAGCTGGAGCTGAGGTTCTACAGTACGTCAAAGCCTTTTTTTTTTCTCAAGTATGAGCATTCCTTCAGAGGCTGAGATGTGGCGTTCCTCTATAGTTGGAATATATAATTTGCACCACCCTTTCTTAAACACAGGGACCGTCGTGTCAAACCAGCGGTACACCAGTCATACATGCGACATCAAAGAGGCATATCAACCACAGCATCCATATCCTTCCACCATCTAAGAATGCATTCTGCCCATTAACCCACTGCAGAACCAGTTATTGCTGGAGACCTTTTTTTTTTGTTGATGGATTTGGAGATTTTCAAAGACGGCCTGCATTAAAAAAATTGATAACATGTCAGAAATCTATAGAGCGGTGAAGGTAAAATTGAGTCATTCCTTGTCAACTTCTTTTTAGCAGATCCTTTCTCTCGCCTGCTTCTCACATTATCCTGTTCTGAAAGGGAATCAAGAGCTTTGTTTTGTCACGAGTCAGCTATAAAACCTGACATAATGGCAGAGAGAACCTTTAAAGTAGAATGTCTCCTTCTATATTTCCTACACGGCCTAAGTCATTCCTCGCAGACAGTAAAGTCTGGCGTTATTGTCTCGCTTAACAACCTTTCGAGCAATTTACCCGGAAGACACAGAGGCTCTGTTGCTTGGTCCGTTAAAAGATCATCCAAATGTCTTTAGGAAAATCAGGAATTAGCTGAAGGTTTTCATATGTGAAAGAGAAACCAAACTTTTTTCTTTCTTGCACTGCTACTGTAATTTTCACAATGGCTAAAATTAAACAGACCTACATTTCTAAAAAATTTACGTGTGCAGTTAAGAGGCCGCTATGTTTTACAGACTCGGAAAATAGTTGACTATCTTCGTGGTTGACAGCCGACGCATAGCGATGACTCATTAGCTTGTCCACAGTCAAAAGGAACGCTTCGTAGAATTCGGCCTCCCAAAAAAAATAAAAATAAAATGAGAAAAGCGCATAATGTCTGGGTCAAGAAGCCAAGAGAAAATCTATTGGCGGGAAGCGAGGGAGGGGAGAACAAAGATGGTTGATGCAGAGAGCAAGGTCTTAAAAGTTTCCAGGCAAATTGCTTCTGAGTCTCCCTTCCCTGAAGGAGCAGGGGATGGAGGAAATTTTCAAGCCCAATTCTTCTTAATCTACAAGGAGACAGATATTGATTATTTCTCTGAAGACTGGGGAGGGGGAAGACAAAAAAAACACATGCATCATGAGAAAAAGAGCCTTTGGGTGAACTAAGACTATTCCGTCACAATCAAAACATATCATTTATAGTTAGCTGGAGAGCCATGTTAGTTATCCTGAACTTCATAAGTGCCTGCTGTGAAGGAGATGAGGAGGTGGCGGGGAAGGCCAAATGCATTTTGCAGGCTGACCTAATCAATGGTGTGATTAATGGAGCTAATTTTACCTGGACACTGCGGGTCATTACTTCCTGTTTTCCATCTCGTCCTTTCTTGTGTCTATATAGAGGCCAGCGTGGATAATGTGTTTGCCTCACTAATGAGAGTCATGCATAGGCAGAGAGGACGGTCGAGGGTTGAAGTCACGCACGACACGTCATCTGGGACTGCAACCCCGCACGCAGAGATGCTATCTGCTGCAGCCGCTCACAGCACCGAGGTGGCCCCTGCATACCTGTCCGCTATCACGATTTCATTATTCCGGCTGAAGTTTGATTGACTGGACAGACTGGAGTGCTGTCGCACAACGGATGAACGTTAGCTTTACTTTCATTCCTTTCAGCAGCAGGCTATAATGTGTTTCTGTCGCTTTGCGAGGTAGCGTAGGCAAATCATCAAAACGGGGGAACCAAAAGAATAAAAAATACAGCATCAGTTCCAGGTTCTTCTGGTGAATTTTATTGTTTGACTTTTTTTTTTCTTTTTTAGGCTCTGATATCCAGGTCTGGCATCTGATACCTTACTGCTCTTGTACCAATTGGCAGCACACCTGCCATAATAGAACAGGTCAAGACAAATAACACAATTTAAACAGAGAAACAAGAATAAGATTAAAAATTTAACTTACAAACTCATCTACATAAGTTTGTATGTAGATGCTAACTTTTGTTCAAGGAAATAATGAAAATTTTAAATACACTGAGCTCTAATATGAGCTTTCAAAGTGAATGAAGCCTCTCACCGTTAGCTTTAAACGATGTAAGCTATGCTAGCTAGGTTTGTTGTTTCTGCTGCTTAGCTAACGTTTGTGGCGTTGGGTAAAGCAGACGGTACAAGAACATATATTGTTCTTTTATATCTACTGTGTTTTTCCTCTTCAATATTTTAGACTTTTAGAGGCTGTGAGAAATATGAAGCCCCTTTAAAAAGTGTGAAGAGACTCGCATTTGAAATCAGCAAAAGGTCAAATCCATTTTTCCCGAAGCCTTGCAAATGTGACATTTTGGAAAATTTTTATCTGAGAGCTGCTGAAAGTAAATCACCTTTAGTTGACCTTAGTTGTGAATTCAGTTTCAGCAACGTTGCCTTTCGAATGATGCTTCTTAGGCTAGGATTGGTTATAGTGTCATATCTGAATCCCTTCAGCTATTTGTGAAGCTAATCGGATCTCCTATACATTTTGAAGTTTATTCTTTCAGAATGGTGCAAAGTGGGTCAGTGGGTTTGTCATTTAGCTAATGTTTGTAGCATCAGCTAAAGCAGGCATTGTAAGATATGGTAAATGGACTGAACTTATATAGCGCTTTTTCAGATCATTTCTGACCACTCAAAGCGCTTTACACTATAGTCATTCACCCATTCGCTCACACAAACGCTCACACATTCATACACCGATACGCAGATCGGT